>VCJN01003476.1:0-82068 GCA_006384855.1 Tetraselmis striata | reverse complement strand
TCCAGAATTATGACGAGGGTGTCCGAAACGCCGCCGCATGCTTCGCTTTGTTCCTTTCGCCGTTTCCGAGTTTGTCTCGCTGGCCCGCGCACGCTGAGGCTTTCTTGGTGGAGCTCGCGAAAGCTAGCCACACACACACACTGGCCAAATAATCGCCAGCTCTTGTCTGCGTGGCGCCGCCGTTTCTCCTTGCTCATCAACATGGCACATGCAGACAACGTTCTTGGCGGGGGTCGCGCCGGCGCGTGCGGCACGTGATGGTGCTCCTGCGCCTGCGTCGCGTCGCTCAATCGGCATGTGTTGCTATGACCCGGGTCATTGGCTGCAAGCGTCCTCGCCGCGGCTGATAGCCCACCCCGGAGCGGGGGTCCTTTGGTTCTTGGCAGCTAAGCGACTTCGTGGTTCCCTTGGCTCCTCCTTGGTTCTTGGCTCCCTAGCCTCCTGCTCGACCTTTGTTTCAGGCTTTATATTATTTGATGGCAACCTTTCATAGTTGCTGGTAGTGCTGTTTGTAGTGCGCATTTGTGAAAGCCCTGATGTAAAAAACGACTGAGAACTACATCCCGATCAATGGCGTAGCTCGGCCTTAGTATGGGTGCCAAAAAAAAGGCGACTCGACCGTAATGGGCCATTATAAGGGTATGTCGATCATGGGTGCCGCTATGATGATACTCCTTATTTATGACCGTAATTACCCAACGCTTGCATGACGTCTGCCGGGCTTAAGGATAATCCGCCGTTGGCAACCGGGTTTTATGCGCGGAATGGGGAGGGCCCCATACAAGTCGCCAGCTTGTTCGATATCGCGGCTCGTCACGTTAGGTGTACCACATACGGGGGATTTATTGACTTTGGGAAAGCATATGACACCGTACCTCATGAGCTTTATGCCTAAAGCTACAAGCCATAGGAGTCACGGGTCATGGGCTTACCTTCATTAAAAGTCTATAAAGGATAGTATGGTACAGGTAGTTAAGACAGGGGTGGCCCGGGAACACTTTCAAACCCCATACCCATAGAGCGTGGCCTCCGACATCGGGGGTGCCACCCTTCCCCCATCCTATGTAACATATTTATTAACGATATATTCAATGGGGTAGATCATCTAGATAGGGTGTGATGTACCATGGTGCACCGACACATTAGCGGCAAGGCAACCATTACGGGTGCCAAGTCCGTTATACGCTGAGTGTGGTATCACATGCTTGTTCGATAACTTGCATGCATGCCATCATCGTCCACTTCTCGCAATGGGCGGAGGACCGCCATTTTATGGGGTTTGGGCACTTCAGTGGGGGTGATGGCATATTTGGCCGATATTCCGACAAGACCGCGTTACGCGAACAAGTTGCCCAATGGCAGCGTGGGGTGGAACGTGTACCGGTTGTAAATGAATATAGTTTTTGGGTTCGGTCATTAAGTCGGATTTAGGTATGCGGCACACAGTAGACGACCGGTTCACAAGGCTAAACGCGCCATTGAGGCGCTCGATTCGATACTAGTCGGTGGACGGGACATGATTCCTATTATAATGTGCGTACGTCTGTCTGTAAACCTTCTTCGCTACCGGTTCTAACTTACAGGTGTGAGGTATGGGGTATGGTTACAAGTAGCGGAGCAAATGCATTGCAAATCGTACTCAATAATCCGTGCTTGCGGCGCCTTATTATTGGGGTGGGTTAAAACTCCCCTCGGGTGGCCACTGCACCGACGATGCGGGAATTGGATTACTGTTTTACATCAGTGCTTTAGTGCGGGAGCTAGATATTCCGGCCATATAGAGGCTACGGCCGCCGCATCACGGGCTCGGGCGTTCTGAAAGCATCGAACTTCAATACAACCCATTTGGTATATCAGCCAAGTCGGGCACGCCCTAACACGTGGACGTCGGGGACCGTGCGGTGGTTAGATCGACTGGCTAGGGCAAATGTAGGGCTAGCTGAGGGGGCGCACCTTTCACTTGAGTGAAGGTCACTACCCGCGCGCGATGCCGCTAAACTAGTAAAGGCATCGGTGTGGGCGCGTTACGAATCGTCGGCATCGTTAGCACGCAATAAAACCTCGGTATATATGTCCATGCGTCTTATGCGTCAAACCCGTTGCCACAGTACGGTAGTGCGGGTGTCCCCGCAAGGGGTTTGGTGGGGCGTCTGCATTATGATATAAATTTACGCACTCGAGTGTTTCCCACTGCCCGCCGACTGTGGCGGACGACATGTGGCGGACGAAGTGAATCTGAGACTATCGAACATATGTTGGTGGAGTGCCCGCAGTGGGAGTATTACCGTCATACTTTGGGGTTGTTAGTTCCAGAATTTACGGGGTCGGATTTTAGAAGTAGTCATGTTATTGCGTCAACACCCGAGGGCTTAATTCCTCTAATTCTAGGCGGATTTCCCCGCCTCCCTTCACGGCGCCCTTGATTTTACTTGGAATGGGAAATTATGGCGTCGTGCCCTCCCTCACGTTGCCTTTTTTGTTGCACATGTATCGCACTCCCGAAATGCTTTGCTCCGCGGGATGGGGCTTGCCCCAACTCGCATTACTCGAAAGGGCCGACGCCCAAACGGGCGGTACCAGTAGGGCTGACCTTTCGTGGTCAGTGCCGGATACACCAGTCCACATAAGTCTTTGCACATAGAAATCCGCGCGTATCCTTGCCTTATTGGTGCCCAAGTCATGGGGCCACGGGGCCATGGAGGCTTATAATCTATCAGTGTATGCAAGCCTCGTACGCCAAGGAGGCAGCCCTTTCTCCCGGTTATCGCACTTTTGGAATGTTCTTCGGAAATGGCATTGTTGGGCACATGGCTAAAACCACACAAAAGACGGGCGATGAATAGGGGGCAACTGGTTGGCGGTGTAGCTACCATCCGTCGCATATGATCGCGCGCTGCCGGTGTGGGTGGACGTATGCATGCGTTGTAAGAAGACCGAGCTTGAGCCCAATCCATGCGCGCTACCGATTCAATGAGAGTGTGCCTGCCCAGTGCTGCCGTCGTCGTGATGGGCCAATCATCCCAAACACCGTGAGATTCAGATGTGACATACGGGTGACGAAGCACTACTACTAGCGACTATTATTTATCCGTGAAGGCTGCTGCTGGTGGCGGCACGTCCATCCAGTTACGTGCGAGTACATCCGGCGTTATTGCCGGCGGGCGATAAATCCTTTTTGACATCATTCTGGTAGTCGTACTAGCCCGGTGAATTGTTACATGGCACTGACGTATAAGGTACAAGGTTGTCCGTGTGGTACGGGTAGTACGCGATATATTTATTAAGCCGGTACCGGGTATCTAGTACGAACCCGGGCGCGATGACGAGTGGTCTGATCTAAACGTGTTTATGGGGTTTCCTAACGGACTATAGCTGTCCTAGTGCGACCCGTACGGTCTGTAGTGGTTTGAAGCCGTTACCATCGGGGTTTGGTACGGGCTACCCCATCGCCCGCGAGCCCTGCGCTCCCGGCCGGGGAGCTACTTAGGACAGCCACCAGTAGCTCGTCTGCCATCTTCCAGCTCGCTGCCTTCGGCAGCGGCTTCGCGTACTTGTGCGCGCGAGGGTCACTGAGGCTGAACAAGTCCGCACCGAGGTTCATCCACCCGGTAGTGAGTCTCGTGCCGCGCACATGCGTTACAACATCAGGCAGCGACAGACAGTCCCTCGGTAGTGTGGTTTCCCTACTCGTTGCGCCCGAGGTCGTTTTCCGTTTTTGCCCTGGCTTTGCAAGCTGGGACGTTTTCGGATGGCGATGCGCACGGCAAGGAATTGGAGCTGGGGGGTCCCGTGGGGGGGTTTAAACCTCAACACCCGAAGTCGAGTCGCAATACAGGCCTTCGGGCTCCCCGCAGTGGAGCGCCCTCTCGCAGTAGTCAACTCTTGAGGTTTAGGTGAGGCTGGACGCGCTCGGCACCATGGCCGCTGCTCGTCACGGTTGTCAACGACGACAACTACGCCCACCGCAACAATCGGCGCGGACGGAGGAGGACGTCCGTGTCGTCGGGGCGACCACTTGTTTGTCCCGCAAGACACTACAACCCAGTCCCCCGTGTCCTCGCAGCAGGGCGCCGTGGCATCAACGGTCGTTACATGCTGTGGTTTTCCGGAACTACTCGCGTAATTGGCTTGTTACATGGGGTGGCGCCGCTCACGCGCCGGTGTTTTGAGAGGGCTCGTTGCCCTCGCCCCAATCAAGCTTCAGCAATGTTTGCTGTGGTCGCAGTGGGGAGGCGTTTGTGCGGCTCGTGCCGATGCGGCTCCGACGCCTCCTACTGCAACGTCGTCGTCACAAGGACCACGACAATCCTGCAGCTGCCCGCCGGGGGGCAGCTCTACCACCTGGCGTGCCTGGCGTCTCGTGGTGTACGTAACTACCCTGGCCAACTCTGGGTTTGGGACTTCGGCGGCCGTCGCTGGTGCAGCAACAGCGGCCGCCTCGTCGTCACCCTCGCTCCGAACATCATTGGGCATCGTTACGGGCCGGCATAGGCTACAAGGGCCTCTACGCCGGCCAACCCGCCTCCAACGTCACGGCAACGCATCTGTGACAACACGAGCTGCCCCGCCGGGGGACAGCTCCGCCACCTAACGCGACTTGTGCGTTTCGTGGCATCATCCTAAGCCTACGCTTTGTGGGTTGGTCAGCAGCCGTCGTTGGTGCAGCAACGGCGGTCGGCTCACCGCTCTCCGCGAAAGAAAGCCCACGGCGACAGCTAACCGAGTCGGCGGGTCTTCTGCGACGTCGCCGACAACCGACCCCCGACACACCTGAACCGGTACGGCACGACCATACAGGGTTCCACATTTCCGCGCCCTCAGCGTTGTGCGTTTCACCCGCCGCTCTTGGCGCAAGAGGGCGAAACAACCACCGCTGGTGATGACGGCAGCAGTACATCGTTGTCAATCGCGAGTTGTTGCGTGTCCACCCCTCGTAACGTGCAATCGCCAGTACAGGTACAGGGTACGAGTTATCAATCGGCGTCGGGTACAGTGCACCAGTACTGTCACCTGACTGTAACTCGGCGCGCTCAGCGCGCTCGTGCGCGCAGCTGTACTCGTCCTAACTCGTGCCTGTGCCGCTGCTTTGCTGGGGCGCTCGTCGCCAACTTGGGCTTTGCTACCCCTGCTGCTTCTACTGGCCTGCAGTTCCGGCTCGTGCCGCACGCCACCATGGCGCGCAACCAATGCTATAGGGCGCCGTCGGGAGACGGCGCCTTAATTCCGCGACACGTCCGCCTATGTCATGCCGGCGTCAACATCTGCTCCCGCCCGCGTCTGATGCGCCTGCGCCTCGATCGAGGTCCTCTTGGCGCGAGACCCCTCTACAACTCAAGACATCTTCCGCCTTCGTCTGGTCGGCACGCCTGCCGACTGCCCACGCTCGCAGTCGTAAACGAACCGCGTGTAAACTGGCAAAACCAGACTCGAATGCATGATTGAAATGATCTAAACGTGTTTATGGGGTTTCCTAACGGACTATAGCTGTCCTAGTGCGACCCGTACGGTCTGTAGTGGTTTGAAGCCGTTACCATCTATCGGGGTTTGGTACGGGCTACCCCATCGCCCGCGAGCCCTGCGCTCCCGGCCGGGGAGCTACTTAGGACAGCCACCAGCAGCTCGTCTGCCATCTTCCAGCTCGCTGCCTTCGGCAGCGCCCTCCCGTTTTCCGCCTCCGCCCTGCGGGCTCCTCCTCCGACATTCCCTCCCCTTTCGCTGAACCTTCCTAGCCATAAAATGGCACTTTTTCCGTGTAACACAGCCTCCGCATTCTTTTTGGCAAAAACCAGACTCGAATGCATGATTGAAACTGTGGATAACTACGACTATTAGTACATGGGAGCGCAAATCGCAGCCGTACTATTCGGCCGAAGTGGGGAATTTCGTGTACATTATAGTTAGTACTGCTGAACGGGCCTGCCAGCCGTCCGATCAAAGGTCATCAGATGGGCGGTTTGGCTGCCATGTTTGCCAAAGAGAGCTCACGTTACATAAATATTCGCGAGGGGGAGGGCGGGGGCAGGCAGCGGTTTGCCGACGAATGTTTGAATTACAATATTCGCGATAGCTGCCATCGGGGAATGTGGCCCCGGGGGGGGGGGGGGGGGGGGGGAGGCGGGCGGGCGTGGTCCCCCCGCCCCCCCCCCCCCCCCCCCCCCCCGCCGCTCCCGCCGGGGGATTGAGGGGAGGGGGGTAAGGGGGCGGGGGCTACTGCTTGTTCTTGTTCTTGCGTGCCCGGGGGACCCTCCGCTTCGACGATCTCGCTGCCTCCGCCTCCGCCTCCGCCCGCCTCCGCCTCCGCCTGCGCCTCCGACTCCGCCTCCGACTCCGCGACCGTCAGTTTCTTACCTCGGCGTTTCTTCACTGGCCTCTTCCGCTTCTTGTCATCCGTCAGTGTCTTCACCACCCCGGGAGGCTGTGCCGTCGACGACGCCGCCATGAGCTTCCTTACCTTCGCGTCGGGACGCCCCCTGTGCCCAGACACCCACAACAACCCACAATCGTTTCGCCTTTAAGCCGCTGAGGATGCGGCCTCCTCGGCCACCACGAGTTGCGCCGCTGGCACTGTGGAAGCCTTGGCGTTGAGGTGGGCCTTACGGCGCTCCCGGACGAACCTGCGCGCGGCACAAGTTAGCCACGAGTGGGTGCGTGCTAATGTGGAGGATGGAGTGTTTTGTTGCGCGCCCACCTTGTCACGCGTTTCCTCATGTCTTTCTCGTCCTCCTCGGTGCCGGCGGCGCGGACACGCGAGACAACAAGGCTCGCCGCCCACTTTTGCCCGGGGGGGCGAGGTCGGCCATGGCGCTGTGAGCGGTGAAGGGGGGGGGGGGGGGGGGGGGCGAGGTGGAGAAACTAACACCCAGTCGACGACCGCCTTCCGCAGCAGTCAACGACACATCGGAGGCGAGGAGCAGCGCGCCACTACTATTTATATGCACGTATTGTCAAGAGCTAGTCGGTGCGGCATTGTGTCGGTGTAATTTCGCAATGTTTATTGTTGAAGTAGCACGGCGTAATGGATACGGCGAGTGAATCCGGGATAATGTGTGCGGTAGGGCGCGCGTATATGTGCGCGACGAATGTGCGCGCGCAGCGTTGTACGGCGGTGTGCGCCGGTGTGCACCGATGTTAATATAGTGTGAATATTATATCGGCCGTAGACGATCAGGTCTGGCAGCACCGCCCGTGCTTGCAAATAAGCGACAATGGATCTAGTCTCCCGCTAGTCTGTGCACCGCCAGTGCACTCCGCAAGCCTCGCCTCCATCCGCGTCGGAACCGGTAGTAAGTGTTGTTGTGTGCGCACATCGTGACAACATTACACGGTGGCAATTGCAATTATTAGCGGTGGATAATGTGAAGGCGTTTTCGAAATCGACAGAGAATGAGGCGGTGCTGGCGGAGTGCATTGGCGGTGCATAGAATAGCGTGTTGCTGGGGTTTTGGCTGCATCGGACGCCGTATTCCCACCCATCCGGCACGGAATGTCCGGTTTTCACACATTTGTGTGTTAATAAAGTGTGAATATTACGCGTCTTTTACGCCGGGTGGATGGGCATCCGGCGTCCGATGCACCCCAATTATTTGCAGCACGCTACTCTACGCACCCCCAACGCACTCCGCAAGCCTCGCCTTCCATCCGCGTCGGAACCGGTAGTAAGTGTTGTTGTGTGCGCACATCGTGACAACATTACACGGTGGCAATTGCAATTAGCGGTGGATAATGTGAAGGCGTTTTCGAAATCGACAGAGAATGAGGCGGTGCTGGCGGAGTGCATTGGCGGTGCATAGAATAGCGTGTTGCTGGGGTTTTGGCTGCATCGGACGCCGTATTCCCACCCATCCGGCACGGAATGTCCGGTTTTCACACATTTGCGTGTGAATATATATAGTGTGAATATTACCTACGCGTCTTTTACGCTGGGTGGATGGGCATCCGGCGTCCGATGCACCCCGAATCTCACCAACACGCTACTCTACGCACCCCCAACGCACTCCGCCAGCCCCGCCTCTTTCCGCGCAGGTCCTGCGTTCCATTGTATGTATATACACACGTACATGTACTGCTCCGAAACCAGCCCAAACTTAATGAGTGCACAAGTGTAAATGGGGGGGGGGGGGGGGGGGGGGGATGTGGCGGCGGGGCATCCACTCACACATACCCCGGCGATGCATGACAGATATTACATGCCGTGGCGGGTCGGCGGGCCGACCCGGCGGGCCGACCCGGCGGGGGGGGGGGGGGGGGGGGGGCGTCTATTCAACTACACGTGCGACAGTGTCGTTTCGTGGAGCAGTATATGTGCCCGGCCTCATTTATACCGCCCCCTACCTGCGCTGCATGGTCCACCCCTACGAATTACTTAGCACAAACCGCCATTACTTAATAGGAACCTAGCACAGCCATGCTTATATGCCCGCTTTGCCGATCAACTTCTACGCACTTTCCGTCCCTCAACCGCCGGACATGGGGGCTAAGCCGCCAGCCTCGGCAGTTGCTTAGCCAGACTTGGCATCCCGTACCGTGTCCATGGCTTCGCAGCTCTGCCGCCGGCACACGCCGAGTCCGGCGCTTGCTGCCGCGGGGTTGCGCACGCATGCACGCACGGTAATACGCCGCCGACGCCGCCACGCTTACTTCCACCACCTTCGCCAGCCGCAGCTTCGCACGCCTTTCCGCCGACATACGAAACGCACGAATCCCCCCCCCCCCCCCCCCCCCCCGTCCCCGCGTCATGTATATTATATTCGAGGCGACTATGCGGGGCGCAGCACACGCCGCGGCGTGGGTCGGCGGAGCGGCAGGCGGCGGGAGCCCTAATGGCCGGGCAGTATCCACACCCACACAGGCACCGCCGCTCACCTCCGACGCGGATGAACCGCCTCCCAAAGGAAACATGCCGGTTGGTGGTAAGCCCAGCAGGCGTGGGGTGCCGGCGCCGGTACTGGTGCGACGGAGCTGTCGCGTCAGGAACCGCACCGCATGTGGAGCAACACATGGCGGTGCCGGCCCCACCTATGTCTAGGGCCACCTCCTCACAACACCCCGCCACGACGGCGTCGGCCACCGCCGACGGCGCCGTTGCGGGGGGGGACGCCCTGCCAGGCGACGATGATGCGCCTGGTGCGCCGCGTCAGGAGGCGGAGGAGGCCGTGGTCGAGGCGACTGATCGGGCTGAGGGGGTTGTCGAGGCGAGCGAGGCTGCGCTCGCGCCACCCGCCCCGCAGCCACCTGCGGGACATGCCGACTTGCTCGTCGCCATGTTGACCGGAGCACTACGAGCAGTGGCGGGAGGCGGCCACATGCACTATCATGTGCGTGTCCTGGCCGGACGCCCGTCATGCGTGGACTGCGGCCAACGGACGGACTGGGAGTGTTGCTGCGACGGCACCCCGGCTTTGTGCGGCCCCAAGTACCCATGCATGGCGACCCATCAGCGGGCAGTCCCCTGCCCGACCACGGCCACGGTGAGGGCGGAGTTCCGCCATGTCAGGGACGCGTTCCACGACGCGACTCGCGCCGCCGTGTGTGAGGCTTCCGAGAAGGCACGCGCGGCTGGTAGGGTGCGCAGGGTGAGGCGGCGGACGGCCCAGGAGCTGAAGGAGAGCGAGACATGCCGTCAGTGAGGTCGGGCGCAATGTCATTGGGTGGGGCACACGGACGTGTAACACTTGCACTTTGCGCGTACTGCTGGGTTACATCCAAGCGGTGTCACACTATGCAACCGGAAAGGCTGCGTTGCTACTGCAAACGATGCTACGCCTCACTCGGTAGCAACCGCTGCCCCGCCTATCCCACAGCCGCTGCCCCCCCCCCCCCCCCCCCCCCCCTCGCGCACCGTCCTGCGACCTCGCGTGGATCCACGCCACCAGCAGCTTGCACTTGCACTTTGCGCGTACTGCTGGGTTACATCCAGGCTGCGTCACACTATGCAACCGGAAAGGCTGCGTTGCTACTGCAAACGATGCGACGCCTCACTCTGTAGCAACCGCTGCCGCGCCTATCCCACAGCCGCTGCTGCCCCCCCCCCCCCCCCCCGCGCGGGATCCCCGCCATCAGCAGCTTGCACTTGCACTTTGCGCGTACTGCTGGGTTACATCCAGGCGGCGTCACACCGGAAAGGCTGCGTTGCTACTGCAAACGATGCTACGCCTCACTCGGTAGCAACCGCTGCCCCGCCCATCCCACTCGGGATGCTGAGAGCAGCTAAAGGGCACCGGGGGCGGGGCAAGAGGGAGCAGGGCCAATGATTGTGGAAGAGCGGGGACCCGCTTGCATGCCATCGTATTATATCTTGCACAATATCTGTTGCTGCACTCATATCTCACATCACTAGCTTAGCTATAGTGATTCCCCCCCCCCCCCCCCCCCCGCACCGCGTACGCACAAGCCTGGGTATACGCATCAACTGCCCGCCGGGATGAGAAACTGGTATTGGTAGTGTGTCTGTGGGGTGGAGGGGGGGCAAAAGAGCTGCCAATTGCTGCCAAGCTGGTGCGTTACATTGGGGCAGGCGCTGGGCAGACAATTGGGGCTCGCTTCAGAGCATTGTCTAGTGCCTATGCGGCTGCGCCGCCTCCGCCGCATGCAGACTCTCCGGGCTCACCAGCACCGCCACCTCAGTCATGCGGCCCTGCATCCCGCAGCCCGCCGCCGCCAGCCAGATCAGAGGTATCCAGAAGCCAGTGCTGGGGTTGTTGCGGCATGACCGCATAGTTTTCAGCGGCTGCCGTCCACAGCTTGTAATGCATCCCTTTCCGCCGATTCCGCTGTATGCGCTGTCTTGGCGCCGCGCTGCCCCGGCCGCCGCGCCTTGGCGCCGCGCTGCCCCGGCCGCCGCGCCTTGGCGCCGCGCTGCCCCGGCCGCCGCGCCTTGGCGCCGCGCTGGGTATCGAGTCCTCCCCTCCCTAGTGAGCGCGTCCACCTGCGCCTTGCGCTCGGGGCCGTCCTCCTCCGTCACCACATTCTGCAACCCCCACCGCGTGACGAACCACGCAGCTCCTTGCATGCGCTTGTACATGTGCCCAAGCACCGCCTGGGGACGCGAAGCTCCTTCTCGGTCATGATCGCCTTCACCCGGGCCTCCTCGAGCAGCGGACCGGCGTTAAGAATGGAAAACGTTTCCATGTGGTGCAAGCAGTCCTCCATGACCCAGCCGGACTGCACCGTCACCTTGCCTGACCATGCAGTCATGGAGGGGAATGCCGTCACGCCCACGCCCACGCCCACGCCCGGGGGGGGGGGGGGGGGGAGGGGGTTTACCTTTCGATTCTTGGACACTGCAAACGAAGGGCGCAACCCGCGTTCAAAGTTGCTGGGTATCGGGACTAAAGCCTGGCGCCGGTCTTCCTGCTTCATAGCTCGGAATCCAATGTGGCCCTGCACGGTGACAAATTTCCTCCAGAAGTCCCTTCCCAAGCCAAAAAAAAACAGGTGGAACGGCGCGAGGGGGAAGAGGTTGACCATGCTGACATAGCCCAGGACCACATGCACATGGCACACGCCATGGCAGCCAGTGTTCTGCTTGGCCTCCGCCAGCCGGGTTGTGTTGAACGCACGCCGGGCAAGGTGCGTGATTCACTGGACAAGTCATCGCCTTCATGGACGGTTACCAAGCGAGCCTCCCCGTCCGCATCCACAGGGGGGTGCTCCTGGGCAGCCGCCATAGCCTCCACAACCTGCCACGCCGACCGGGCGGGTGCGTGTGATTCCATACAACCGCAGTTGAGTGGTGCCACCAGCACGCAGGCCGGGCCCACTCACCTCTGAACGCAGAAGGCCCACAATGTCCCCGTCCTCGAAAACAGCGCGCCACTGGGTCGCCCCGCCGTAGTCCTCCAACACCCACTCGGTAACGACGCCGGTTATCACGCCGTAGTGCCATACTCCCCGGAACTTCTTGGCGATGACCTTCATGTAGAAGTCGCCGGGATCGCCTTTCCATATCACGCCCTCATCGCGGGTTCCACGCCCGCCGGCGGCCACGCAGGCGCGTCGATGTCCATACCGTCTTCGCCAACGGGGTCCTCCCCCACGCCCATCACATCGTCCACCTTCGAGCCGCCGTCGTCCGAGACCGGCGCCGGCGGGCCGTTTCCGACGGCTGCAGCTACTCCTGCTGCCGCCCCTGTTGTTGTTGCTGCTGCTGCTGCCGCCCCTGCTGCTGCTGCTTGTGATAAGGCGGCCTTGCGGCGCAACTTAGCCGCACGCTTCAACGAGTGGCTACAGTTCGGGAATTTTAGGAAGTGCCGCTCTCGCGCCATCTTATCACATGTGCCCGTCACGTTGCCCCGGCAGTGCTTGCATGAGTACACGCCATCCTTCGACACACTCGCTATCCATCCCTTTGCCGGCATGCCTGCTGCCGCGCGCGGGGGCGGGGGGGGGGGGGGGGGGTTGAGAGTTGGGGTGGATGTAACCCACCACCGGCAGGCAACACAGATGCGAGTGCGCGGCTGTCCGCGCTTGATTCAACGGTGAGCGGCGGTGACCGTGAGGCGACCCCGTACTTCATGCGCGTGCTGGGGCGTTACACAATCATCAGCAGTTAGGGCGGCTGCATTAAAACGCGCACCTACGAACACCACCTACCGCCTACCACCTACCGTACCACCTACATATGCCCACACCTCCGCCCGTCGTGCCGCACATCGCCGCACACCGCGGGGTCAGCGGTCAGCGATGTGCGGTCAGCGATGTGCGGCGATGTGCAATGAGTGCGTACATCCGCCTGTACTTAGCCCGGGTGCTCCGCGTCGGCGGGCGACACGCGAGCCCGCGTGCGCATATCAATTTGATGAAATTATGGAAACGAGAAATTCATATAGTACTTTACAGGTCGCGCGCGATATAGTCGTCGCTACTGGGTATGAAATCCACGTCCCTCGTCCGTCCCGTATCGTCCCCGTATGTCGTCGTTCGTCACCAGTAGGGCACATTTACGTCACATCTGAATCTCACAGTGACAGCTGTAGGAGCAACATAAAAAAGCATCAGCAAACGCAGCACGGGGCGGTCAACGCCTGTGAAATTCTAATTTTATACGCAGTCACGTCCCCCACCATCCGACTCATTGTACCTTTCAGGGTGGACTCCAGTCCGCGGCTCGTGGGAGTATGGCATGGACCGTCGACGGGGGCGTTCTGAACGCCAGTGCCTATGTCAGATCCCGTGGGGGGGGGGGGGGTGGGGGGGGCGCCCGATGGTACTGGGTTCAAGATCTGCGCACGCGTCGCGTCGGGTACAAACGAGGTAAAATACAGCGAGAGGACACCCTCTTCGGACACCTGGGAACCATGCTGGAGGGTGCTGGCGGACGAGCAGCTACGGGACTCGTACTGTCTGGCGAGTGTGCGTCAGGTAGGCGCAGCCGCTTTTATTTTTAAAATAAACAAGTCCGGCTCTGCGCCTGGACGACTCGCGCTCCGCGCGAGTCGTGTTAATTCCCCTACCTCTTGGGTTGAGCGGAGGAAAAGGAGAGCCGCGTCCGAAATCGCCTGGAATACGTGAGAATCGATACCGGTTTCAATACGGTTTTATCACGGATTTTTAGGCGTCCGTCCTCCTCCGTCCTCCCCCATACGCGCTTCGCGCATGAACCGTCATACGTTCGGTGTTCGCTCGTTTGATTTCACGGTACTGGTACGTGTACGGTAAGATTCTGAATGGATGCGCGTGTATTCTAGCCCAGGCACGTCATATATTCGTCTAAAACGCCAAAATAACGCGGTACCGCAGCGCGTTTTTACTGCTGAATCAGCAAGCGAGACTATTCAGCGACTATTCCTTACCTATACGGTAGTCCAAGTATGATGCTGCAAGGGTTTCACTGATGGTGCCAGTCCTGTCCCGGGGGCGAAAAAAAAAACAAAAAATGATGCTGCAAAAAGGGGGTCGCCGCGGTGCGGGGGCAGTCCGCCGACCCGGGTATATACGGTGGTGCGAGTATGTAATTAAATGAGCTGGCAGCAGAATATATTTGCTGTAAAATGTTGCTGTAAAAAGGGGTCGCCGCGGTGCGGGGGCAGTCCGCCGACCCGGGGCCCGGCGTCCGTCGACGGACGGGCGACGGTCGAACGACGGCGTCCGGCGTCCGGTGCCGGTACAGGCGGCGGGCGTGGCGATTCGCGCCGTGCCCGCCCCGTAGACCTGACGACCGGCCCGACCTGCGCGGCCTCGTGCGGGATGCGGGCCGCCTGTAGGCGGCTGATTGTACTGTACTGTATTGCTGATCTTGTAGTGCTGTTTTTTTTTTTTTTTTTTGGTAATTCAACTTTAATCGGTGGGTTGGGTACCGGCCTTTTTGTAATGCACACCAGTAGTCAGCGGCCCGCTTTTACGCGGCTTGCAGATTTCATCTGTTTTACAAAATAATACGTCTCTTTTGAAAAATAAATTACTGACAAATCTAACGCTAAAAGCATTATTACCCGGAAACAACAGTATTACAAGATCAACACTGCAAGCCGGCTAAAAGCGGCCCGCATCCCGCACCACGCTCAACCCAAGAGGTAGGGGCACCTCCTGTATCGAAAATCCCCGGCGCGAAGCGCCGCTTAGTATAATATACAGTTTAATATAATAACATATTACTATGTAGTAAATTACTATTTGTAGTATATAACTGTAGTGTATTATGTATAGCGCAGATACATGTATTAAGTACATAGCGCAGATCGTAGCAGTACTGTAGTGCGAGTACCCGGCTTGCTGCGTATCAATAGCGTAATATCCGCATAATTGTGTTCAGCCCTGAGCCATATCCCGTATGGCGTCCGTATGCAGCGTGTAACTGAGAACACATGTGTCCTCATTCGACACAGACGTGCTCCAGGGTCGTACTTCGCTCGTAACTCCCTTTTAACGGGGAAGGGTCCCGTAATGAGCTTGTAATTCGACGGTTCGCGTCTGCACAAGCCCAATAAGTAGTAATGAGACAAGCGACTGACTATCCCAATACGACGGGGCTGCCAAACGGCTTGTAGTGCCGCGCAAGAGGCCGGTTTGCACACGGTGCACCAAGGCGCAAGTTTGCTCCGGAGCCACAGGCAGCGCTAGCACGCGCAGTCTCACATGTCAAGATTCACGCAGGCTACTTCGTACAAGAAGGGGAATAGAAGGTGTGTCCCGCCGCTATGCCAGTCACATGGATGTATGCAATAATATATATGTCTATCATAGCATGCTCTGATATGATGTTTATCTGTTATGGCATGATATGCAGAGCCCGGGGGCTATACAAGACTCCCATACATGTTTGGCAGGCAAAGGAAACCGCCAGGGAGCATGAGTTGAGCAAATGCGCATGCAGATTGGGATCGAGAAGTCATGGTATGGGCTGTCCGCAACGGTCACTGTTTTTTACTTAGCGCTCAGGAGAAGGCTTGATCAGGTCCCGCTGGCAGAGCTGCTAGGCGACTTTGTCATCAGACTGCATCATGGCAGATGCCACTATATCTACAAGAAGGGGGAGGTGAAGGTCACCGTGGTCGTGATCAAGGCAATCATAGAGCGCAGGAATGCACATGGGAAAGGGATGGATGGCTGGTCCATCAATAGCCCCAATAATAATTGCAATAAAGTGTGCTTGTATGAAGGTGTGATAAATGCATGTAATGCAGATTGTGGTTTGAAATTTTGCGGGCATCAATTTAACATCACTTACAATTGCATTCCTGCTGCTATCTATGTTTGGCAGGCGTGAAGGTGGTGACAGCTACACGGACTTTATTGCCAAGGAGGGAGGCGTGATCTAGCAAGTCTGAAAGCTGCTGAGGGAATGAATTTAGCTGCGCAGCAAGCAGTTCTCCGTGCTGCTGCGGCTTGGATCCGGGAGCATGGCTGCATGTGCGACTATCACTGCCAGGGCGTGTAGCACAGTCACATCGCAGTCAAGGATGCAGTGAGGCGTCGCTGCAACTAGCACAAGAAGGACGACAGAGCAGGAGGTGGATCGTCACGGGTCAGGCCGGCACTGCAGCACATTCGCGCCAAGGCCGTGCTGGGGGCCGGGCTGGCACAGATTCGGCAGCAGAGCACAGAGCGCACCGGCGTAAGCAACCAGACAGCGAGATATTTAGTCAATACAAGTTTGCAGCACATCCATGTACTTCAAACATGATCCCATTCCAAACTGCCCGATGCATAGTGCCGCACACAGAATTGCAGCAATGCAGTCCCAGAGAGCGAGCGATCATAGGCAAAGCAATTGAATTACACGCCAGTCCAGTTATGTGCCGCGGCGCCAGGTCTACAGAACGGTCAAAAACTAGTTGACCGTCAATGTCTCTCACATTCCTGATCCTTTGCTGCCCATGGTGCATGAAATGATTATCTATCGCATTTGCGCATGATGGTGTTTTTGGGGCTGGCACAGATTCGGCAGCAGAGCGCAGGGTGCACTGGCGTAAGCACCCAGACAGCTAGATATTTAGTCAATACAAGTTTGCAGCACATCCATGTAATTCAAACATGATCCCATTCCATACTGCCCCATGCATAGTGCCGCACACAGAATTGCAGCGATGCAGTCCCAGAGAGCGAGCGATCACAGGCAAAGCAATTGAATTACACGCAAGTCCAGTCATGTGCCGCGGCACAAGCCAGGTCTACAGAACGGTCAAAAACTAGTTGACCGTCAATGTCTCTCACATTCCTGATCCTTTGCTGCACATGGTGCATGCAATGGTTATCTATCGCATTCGCGCATGTTGGTGTTGGGCTGGCACAGATTCGGCAGCAGAGCGCAGGGCGCACCGGCGTAAGCAACCAGACAGCTAGATATTTAGTCCATACAAGTTTGCAGCACATCCGTGTAATTCAAACATGATCCCATTCCATACTGCCCGATGCATAGTGCCGCACACAGAATTATTGCAGCGATGCAGTCCCAGAGAGCGAGCGATTATAGGCAAAGCAAATGAATTACACGCCAGTCCAGTCATGTGCCGCGGCACAAGCCAGGTCTACAGAACGGTCAAAAACTAGTTGACAGTCAATCACGGAGGGGGGTGTCGCAGGCCGTGCATCGGCCGTGCGCGGGGGTAGGTCGTTGAGTCGCTCAGCATCACGCATCGCCAAGAACCAGACATAATGCATCTGCACACAGCAACATATATGCACACACCACAGATCACACAGGGGGTCGACACATATTCTGACCGGCAGAAACTTTGATATGGTTCTATACTTCCGGATTCTGAAGTTTGACTAGGGCGGGTGCCGGATCTGGTCCAGGGATCACTTTGACAGCGATGGGAGGAGGGTCGAGGTTAGGCAGAAAGTCGAGTGCGCACTGTGACTCGCCCGCGCTCACCTGACAAGCTTCGGCCGTGATCCGCCTGGATGATGGCGACAACCACCGTGGCGGCAGGGTTTATTATCCTCGAGACGTTGTGCCGCGGCACATTTCAGTGACCGAACCGTGTATGGTCGCCCCACGAGCGGCGGGCGTGGGCTGGGTGGTGATGGCCAGCTGACTGTTCCGGCGCGTCGCGTAAGCATACATGTACGCGGGCCGCGGCGAGGGCTGCTAATGTGCCGATACCGGTACCCTACAGTTAGCCGTGGGCAGGCGTCCAGCCCTCCTTCCCTTCAGGAATACGGCGCTTGGAGTTGCAACGCCCAATGGCACACCAGTACTTGGCGCCGGCGGCTCGCAGCGTGTGGGGGTGGGTAGGAACTACTCACTGGCGCTTCTGCGATGGTTAACTGCCCGCCCGCACCTGTAAAAATTCAGCAGGTTTGAGCCCTACCTGTAAGATGCCGTTGGGCGTTGGAGTCGTTGCGGAGTTGCGACTCGTGGCGGAGTCGTCACGGAGCCTATGCTGAGGAGTTAAAGTACAGTGTGGGAAAGTGCCACACGTTACGGGTTGCCGCGCGAGCCGCGATGTGGGCCCGATGCACTGTGAGGATGGCACATGCTACTGGTGGCCTTGAATTACGGACCGCGGGCAGCCGGGCACGCCAGTGCGACTACCGAGCCGAGCGAAAAAGTGGCGATTACACGGTAGATACGGCGATTACAAGCCCATTCCGTGGGAAAATCACGATTACGGGCCATTACAGTGTAATTACGGGACAGTCTGGGAGGCTTGCGCTGCAGTGACTTCGCTCCAATGTGTCCTCGCTCACCAATCCGGGCAACGTACCGGACGACAGTAGCAGTAGTCGCCTCGAGCGGGCTGATGTTCTCGGAGTCGTGACATAACTCCGCGAACTGAGACAGTCTGCCGGCGTAGCTCTTGAGTGTCTGACTGGTGAGGGAGCTGGAGAGCAGGTCGAGAGTCCGCTGTCCCAACTCGTCTGAGCCGAAAGCATCCTGCAGTCGAGATCGCAGTGAAGCAGCCCAGGGAGCGACAGCCTCGGGCTCGTCAATTACGTAAGTGCGTCGTCTTACCGATAGAGTGCCAGGGGGGCGACTACTACTGTTTGCAAAGTACTCGGCAGCAACGTTTAGGTTCCCGGCAGCTGGCCGGTAGTTGCTGGACGGGTTTGCAATAGCACCAGTACGGGTTTGCGGGGTTAGGTTTCGGTAGGAGGGCCGCCCCGCGCGCCCTTAGCGCTCGTAGCGCATGTCATGCGCGTAACGGACACGCACGAAGCTTGGTCGTTGCGAACCGGTTGTAACACGCAGTGTGACAACCGACGGACGCAGTGACGAATTGGTACGGGAGGCGGTTGGTTGAGCCGCCATGTGCATGTGTGCGGATGGTTGACCCGCACTCGGCTGTAGCTGTAAGAAGCGCCGCACCGAGGAATGTCTAAATGACGTCTGTAAGGAGGGGGGGTCAGGTCCTGACACAGGGCGCTCATCTCGCCGTTGAGCTGCAAGAGTGCGCTTTGCAGCGGTCACCGAAAGGTGGCCTCGCAAAGCTCCAGCAGCTCCGACGAAAGGCGCCCCACACCGTCACTCGTGCTCACCTTCGCGGCCACGCCCACGTCCACCGCCACGCCCTCGTCCATGCCCGCGTCCTGCAGCTGCTGCCGCTACCCGAGCAGTAGCGGTTGCTTTGGCGCTGCTGGCCACGGTCGCCCCGAAGACGCGACGCTCGTAGTCCCTCATGAGATCCCCAAAAATCGCTGAACCTAGATGTTCAGAAGCAGGCTGAAAGTGCTGAGCTCGCAGCACGTCCAGAACACCTTGGTCACCGTGCACACGCTTGACCTCATTAAGCCTCCGTAGGAATGCCAAACGAATGCGAAACGCCTTGTCGATGGCTTCGGCGTGGTTCCGAGCTCTCGCGAGGTAGGGGGTGAAGTCCTGACTGGCAGCAGGGACGTAGGGCAGCAGCTCGTCGAGAGCCACGAAAAGTGCGGCCATGTGGGCGCCGAAACACGACATCCATCCATAGATGCTCCTCCTGGGCCGGCAGACGCCGGTCATCTTGCTTGAGGTACTCGTTCGTTGGTCGGTGCTCAGGGGGAAGAGTCCAGGCACTCCGCTGACCGCGGTCGAACGGCCTCGTAACCAGACTCTGCTCGCTGCAATAGCTTTGGCACCGCGAGGTAGTCATCCTCGTCACTCACGGATTTTGCTCCGACACGGCCGCTCTGGGCTAGCTCTAGCAAGTCGGGGCGCTCTGCGGCTCCCCCCTGTCTGTCGGCTGTCCCGCGATGCGCTGCCCGGAATTGGACCCATGTGCCCCCTCTCCATCAACAACGCGCTCACGAGCCGTCAGTTGGGCCAACGATGTTGCAAGCTCGCGCATCAATGTAGACTGGGCCTTCACGTATGCGTGTAGCGACTCGAGCGTCGGCTCGACGGGTTCTTCTTCGTTCATCTGGCATGGTAACGCACGGACGTACGGATGAGAATATCACACACGGGTGGTGAGCCGCGTGTGGTCTTGAACAACATGGGGTGACCTTGCTCGCAACAGGTTACGAGACAGTTTTAATCCACGCAGCGAAAACTGGAAGATGGCATACTCAGCTGTTATGGCTGCTTTTATGTCTAGCTACTCGTGGTGCACCCAAAAAGGGCGCAACGACGGTAGGTATCTTGTTCCCGTACCACTGAGCAGCACTTGTAGCTGAAAAGCGGTTAGGTCAAGGGAGGAAACCCCATAAACTAACTTAGATCGATACAGTACGGATACTCCGCAAACCAAGAGGTAGGGGCACCTCCACAAATCCCCGGCGCGAAGCGCCGCCAAGTCCTTACGGGTACTGGCACCGCAAAAATATTGTCGGATGATGGCATCGTGAGGTGCACGCAGTGACGGATACTTTTTACTACGACGCATATTGCGGAGTAAGGGGAACTCCAAACGACTACCTGTAGGGTTGCCATGAGAGTCACGTTGATCATACCTGCACTTTGATGTGAAGCAATATATGCTTTTCGACTTATTAATATCCGCGGGGGGGTGGGAGGCGGTGAGCGCTGCGCACCGCGCGTACTGCTGCCGCGTAACGTGCCGCGTAATCGTACGAGTACCGCCCACGGGGGTTTTTCTTTTCGACCTCGGGACAGGACAGGCGGACAGGACAACAGTGAAATCCCACTTGCGGCGTCTACGACAGCAGTGGGGTACTCGTGCATGAGCACCATGCCGAAAAGTACAGTTACTTACAATAATATGAAAGTACAGTGACTATACCGATATAATAAACATTGCGTCCCCCCCCCCCCCCGTTCACTATGTCGGTATGTTCACTATATCGGTGTTCATTATAAGCAGGCCCACCCGACCGCTATAGTAAACGGTTTACTAAATCGGTACTATTGTTTATTGTAACGGTGACCCCGTTCACTGTAGCAGTCTCCAGGCCTTATCCTGCAGTTGTCTAGATAGGAACAGCGCTGCTCGGTGGGCGTCGCCATGGCGCGATGGCGACAGACGCGGTGGGGCAGTTGAGTGGCGGTGGGCGCAATGTGCCGCAGTGTGCCGCCGCCGCCGCCGCCGCCGAGTGGCTGTAGAGGCCTCTGCGCCCGTACTGGAACGGTACCGGCTATCGGAACACGCCAACGGCCGGGTTCGGCGTCGGCAACACTGCCGTTATGTAGAGAAGTTTACTATATCGGTATAGTTTGGGGCATTGTGTCCCCCCCCCCCCCCGTTCACTATAGCGGTAAGTTTATTATATTGGTAAGTTTATTATAGGGGTATACATAGGGATTTTTCCCGGTGTTAAGAATCCGTCCCCCCCCCCCCCGTTCACTATATCGGTATGTTCACTATATCGGTATTCATTATATCGGTATAGTCACTGTAATAATATTGATATTATTTTATCGATATCAAATATTATCGATATAGCGCTACTTGCATGTCGCAGCACATCACTACGCTTCAAAATTAATAATGGTATGCAAACTGTCCTCCAGGGGTAACTGGTGAGCATTTTTCGATATCAACGCATTACGAAAACCCTCCGAGCTGGGGACGCGGGGTGACCTGCCGGTGTCTAAAATTAGTACGGGGTGCGAAAACAACTGCTCAAATCGTATAATTCTAACGGAAAGATAACCGATCTATGCCGAAGTCGGACTGACGGTTTTTTTAGATGCTCTTACGGCGATGCTTATTACGGAGTTGTGAATTTCAAAACGACTAGGGTTTTCGTCGGATACCCGTTGATCATACGTTGATGTGATGCCAAATGCTTTTTCGACGGGGGTGGGGGCGGGGGGGGGGGGGGGGGGGGGGGGGGGGTCGACGCACGCGCCGCGTATTGGGGGCCATGACCGTGCATGTGAGGAGATCATGTTAGGGTCATCACAACCCCAGATCACCCATATCACAACCCCACCTCACTAATAAATGCCCTCCTACGTAATCTCATTAGCACTGCTGACTAGATTACCGCCGGACACGCGCTTGATAGCGCCGGCATGGCATCCCGCCAACCGCTGAATATATACCGCAGCGCAGACCACCCTGTAAAATAATTCTCACTTTTCACCACCACAAACTCTGGAGCCGGCCGTCTCGCCACATTTGGTGCTTCAACCTACTTCGATCACGGAACTCTTTCGCTAGCCAGCAATCTCAACGACGACCACACTACACATGCTCGTGACTACGAGAACGGTATCTTTTCCGCGTATCAATTGCTATTACTGTGTCGTCGACCGAACTCGTCAATTACCGCTGCCGACAGGCGAAAGTGCTACGTTACCCGGTCTGTGGCGCGATCCTCTTTTTCTCAAAACACCAACTCGTCACACAATACCATACCATACCATACCACCAAATAAACTCACAACTCGGCTCGTGTAGGCTTGACTGAGACTTGCCCACTCGTACTCGTAAGCATCACCACCACGACGCCCTTAGGTTGATACATACACTCGTATTCACTTGTTGAGCTGCTCACAGTGCAGTCGTCACTCACACGTGTCGACTCGTCCTTTTGATAAAAAACTCGGCCCACCGGTCGACAAGTTGTCGGACCAACGAGCCACGACCACCAAACCAGTTAACAACTATCCCGTAGCAGTGTAGCACCAGTAGTCGCAATATTGCGTGTCGCTACGTGGACCGTTTCCCGGTCGGCTTTACTACACGCACCATCAGTCGGATAACGACTCGCTAACACAATGCTTTTGTAAGAAAAGCCTCTCAAGCCTCTTGTTTTCAACAACGTTTGCCGACTCACATTTGCACAGAACATCGTGCTTTTAACACTTGCAAATCACACTGTGCCATTTACACAAGCACATCACACTGTGCTTTGACAAAGAAACTCGACACATAGCTTTTTATTGACCTAAACTTCTCATAATGACCTGGTCGACCCCATAAACTTTTACGACATGGATACAAGTTGTCGACATGTATCATAGCGCCGCTCATAAGTTGATGCAGCTTGCTATCAACAGATCGGCTACATTTTTTTCTATACCCTTACTGAGTAAAGCAGTGCAGCACATACAAACATGACATATGTTGCAAGACCCTAAGCAACATCTTGTCAAATCATACACTCGTCGAAACTTGGTCCGCTTAACCGCGCTTACCCAAGAGTAAGCTCGAGTAAGCGCATGTATGTAGCAAGCTTAACCTCCGCTAAACGTTAAGCGCCACAGTACTTTATTCCAGGCTAGAGGCATGTGTACGGCAGCGATGTATTGCACTGAGTACTAGAGAATAACGTGACGAGTAGCGCCACGAGTACATGTAGTCGCGAGTCATCACTATAGGGCACCAACAATACCAGTAGTCGCACCAGTAATTCACACCAGTAGTCGCGAGTCATCAGTATCAGGTACGGCGGGAGTGGCACAAGTACGGTACTTTGCGATACTATAGAAACTTACAAAAGCGCGGCAGTAAGCGCGACTACTCGCGAACATAACATAACGGGCGGGACCTGCATTACTCTTCGCCACATACCGACAACGTGATAGAGACAGCGGAAATGAATTTCATGCGGGCGGCGGATGGTTTGAGGTTTTATCAGAGCAGAAGCGCCAGGCTGGATGTTGCCAACCCAACAGCCAATGAAAGTGGAGCTTCTAACTGTAGTTAAGCGCGTTTAAGCACGCTTAATCCTACCTGGCAAATTTAACAGATGAGTATCGGTCACTTTCAGTTTTATGCAGGTGGGGTCGGACACTGTGCGAAAGTACTGTGAAACAAACCAGAAAATGTAATTACATGGGACCTCTAGTGCCCGCGGCCGCCGCCGCCGCGCGGCGGCCTGCTACTGCTGCCCGGGGGCTGCGCTGCGGCGGGCCTCTTCTGCTCGGTCTGCCTCGCCCCTGTAGCTGCGGCTTGTGGGGTGGTGTTGTATGTCTATTACTATGCCTGCCATCCGCTGCCCACGGCTAAGGTGCTGGCTGCTCGTGGGCTGCTTACCTGTTGCTGCCGCTCGCAGATGCGCTTGCTTGTGTTGACGCCGAGCTTGCATCCTCGCCGTATCAACGAAGTTGGAGGTCACACGCACACGCCCAGCTGAAGCCGTTTGCATGTTGGTCGTATCAAGCAGCGGGGGGGCTCGAGCAGCACGGGGGACGGGAGCTGGACGACTGAACTGGGGAGGGGGGCTGGAGCCGGTAGATTGCTCCTGCAGTGGGTTGCCGTTCATGTCGATGCCGGACCTAAGTTAAAATAACAAAAGACAAATAATTCAGTCGTTGTGACGTCGTCACCACATGCATAAGGCAGCACGCGTGCAAGCAGCCAGCACCAATTGCACTGACATCTCGGACTCACCTTTCCACGGCGGGGGTTCTGGTAGGGTTGGCATCGCCTTTATCCGCCGGGGAGAGAGCACTGCTGATCAAAGCGGCAGCCTCCTCGACCTCGGTCAAGTAGGGGGGTGCTGGAACCTATTGCCGGCAGCAAAGCGATATTCAGCTGCCACCAGCTGCTCCTTACCCCAGTGGCACACGAAACGTGCTTCGTAGCTCTCGTCCGTCGAGTCTTCAAGCGTCCTCCAGGCACGTGTACACGTTCATGCCTTGCACTGCCTCGCGTTAGGTGTTGTTGAAAGCGCAGAGGCGTGCATGAGTCAACGGCCCGCCTACCTTGACCTCGGCATCCTCGGCTGACGACAACCTGACGCACGTCACATAGTGGAGGAGGGGCGGCCCCTGCGGTAGGGGAAGGTCCTGAGGCGGCCCATACTCCGGCAGGGGCTATCTTCGCCGGCGGAGAGAAACGCTGCGCCTCCAGACGTCGTCATGGTGGCGGGGGGGGGGGGGGGGGGGGGGGCGATGGTGCTGATTGAAGTGCTGGCGGACTCCAGCAGGTCGTGCGACGACTACAGGTACGCGGGCGGTATACCGCCAGTCAATACTATTGTTGCTGTCATCATTATCACTTAGTGACTAAGTGATACATATGGAACCCGGTAAGAAGTGATGCGGTGTAGCATTCTTGTACTGTATATCAATACCTTATTGTGATTACGGAACCTGGTACCTGGGTACCCGGGCCGACACAAATCAGTCAAGCATGCTGACGCACAATACCACAACCCATAAATAATGCTGTGAACTACCAGCAATATGGAGATGCATCAACACACGATCAAAACAGTCATGGCATGACAGGAAATGATCAATACTGCAGAGTACATGCACATATATCCTTGTTTGGTTACAACGCTCGATGAGGTATGATATTACGCTCTATCGCGGCGCCCAGAATGTCAACGCACCTTGCGCGGCATGATGTCTCATGTATGACATGCCTGAAAATTCATTAATGATGCAGATTTACATGAATGTAATTGGCAGACAAGGTTTGGGAAAAAAGTGTTTTTTCCATTACAGGTTGGAAATCGCAGACCCACCCGGCGCCTATATTTATATTTCCTGCGCCAGCCATATTATTCTACGTGAACATACTGCGCAGCAACTTGATGTACTAACACTCAGGACATTAGCCTACCCTGCGCTGCCATGCCCCCAGAGTCATTTGAAGCGCTAATCATGCATGCTTATGAGCCGCAATGCATGCTGAATAAACACGCTGATGTTGTTACGGCTGCTCTGCAGCGCCGCCATCGCCATCGTCCAGATCATTGTGGCAAACGGCCGTGTCCTTGGCATGAGAGTGCTTCACATAGGAAGCCCACCTGGTGAAAGCAAAAACAACAATATCATGTCAGTGTCCAAACAAAACATGAGATAATTGAAAGGGCAGTTGCAGGGCGTTGCTGACATACCTCATTATCTGCATGGGCGCAGCATCAGCAACGGCCATCTCGCGCCGCCGACCCCTGCCAGCAGTGCTGGCGGAAATCGCCTCTGTCCAGGTGTATGTGACCAGTCTGCCTTGCGCGATGATGAGTGGGAAGACGAAATCCGGCCGGAAGACTGCAATCATTCACTGCGCCGTCCCAGATCATGGTGCTGATTGGGGCTGATGGAAACCAACTCCCACGGTGAGCGTCTCCAAATGCGAAGACAATTGGAGGCGAAGCCAGGGGGTTGTCTAGGGCGTAGCACTTTGCCGCAACGAAATAGCTTACCTCAATCTGGAAGATCTCCTGGAACCTATCATGGTTCTCTCCCTATGCAGCCCCAGTTGGCCCAAAGTCCACACTGGCTCTCGGTTGAGTAGTCTGCGGTATGTAATGGTCCAGGGGCCGAAGGACTGCACCACAGTTCTCCCACAGCCAGGCTGTGTACACCCATGCATTGCCCTTCGGCCAGCGGCTGTACGCGCGCGAGAAGTATACATTGTAGGATTCCTGGTCCGGCTTCATCACCATCATCCGGCCATAGCACGTCAGCCTGTAGCAGTCCGGCGGATGATCGATGTAAGTGTGCTTTGAATGCTGCTATACTATCACACAAGGCATACATGCATGCGGGCAGGTATCTAAAGCACTTACTTGATGATCGCCGTATCAGCCCTCAGCTGCTGTACCCGCAGCTCATCGGGGGCATACTCATGAACGCACTGCTTGAAGAGAGCGGCATTGTGGTCCTGCACATTGACGCCCTCCTCGCAGAAAGCTCCCTCAACCACCTTCGCGCTGACTGCGCGACCCACTGCATCTTGCTGTGCGTGGCGATTCTTCGCCGCTGCAGATCCCCTCACACTGCCCCGATCCCGCCGCATGCTGACGAGCAAATCATTAAGAGGAGCTCGAAGTCCTCCAGTCACATCTGTCCGCGCCAACAGCTAGGAGTGAGAAAGCATTTGATGCAATTACACACGACTAGTGGGCCAATGCACAGAGGAGGGGGGGGGGGGGGGGGGCAGCTTCACGACCTCGACAGCAAAAGCCCTCTCCGGATCCTTGATGCACTTGCCGACAATGGTCTTCCAGAAGAACCTAACCTACACACAGACAATATAGAAGGATTATATGAGATGCTGAATGGATACATAAGATGCCTCGTTTGAGGCACATGGTGTGTGGAAGGGGGTGGGGGGCTCACTGCCCTCTCGAGGCACATCTCCACCTCACGCGCTGTGCAGCCACGCTTCTCCTGAGCCGCCCGCCTACAAACCAGCACGTGTAGATTGCTACACATCAGGCGGTTACCATCGCACATATGCTCACATATCTTGGCGATAGGCAGCTCGTAGACCGCCTTGACGCCAAGCAGGTCGACGAGCGCAGCCCCGATGCTCGGACGCTTCGGGGGCGGCTTACCCAACAACTCGTGGGAGAAGCAGTCCGGCAGTAACGCTCTCCGTAGCGCTCTTCGTAGCGCTTGTCATCCTCGGTACCATGCTCAGGCTCGCCGCCACTACCCTTAGAAGGGCACACAGCAGCACCACAGTTAGCAACAAGTAGACGGGATAGGGTTCTGTCCAAGTGCACCTTGGTGAAGGCGCGCGCTGTGAATAGCAGCAAATGTGTGATACGGCTTACCTCTTTGGCACCGCCTTCAACAGTGCCTTGAAGGCGCGGTTCCCGTTCCTCCTCTCCCTCATGTCCCTCCTCCTCTCCCCCCGTCTCGTCCTTGTCGCTGCCGTTGAGGCTGGAGAGAAATCCAGTCGGTTCGCCCTTCCAAAAGGCATCGCCGTCAGCAAGAGCCAGACCCCGCTCCGCCCTCTCCTCATCACCGTCCGCCCGGTCCTTCGTAAAAGGACTGCGAAGCGGGCTCTGGGCCATGCCCCTGTCGCTGCCAGCCGTATCGTCGATGTCCATATCGCTGCCAGAACCGTCCGAGGTACTGTCTAATTTCTGGAAACACCGACGAATTACTAGGTCGCGCAACAAGCGACAGTTGCATTTCGCGCGTATACTGTAACAGAGCGGAGGACACACCACACGGTTAGTTGGTTACCGATTGGTGAAGAGATGTGCTGGGTGGGAGGCGACAAATTTGAGTGGGATGACGCAAATAAGCATGCGTGTCTGGAATACAGTCTCAGTGAGAAAGCAGCATGGCATTACCTGCCATCGTGATGTCGCACATTAACCTTGTTGCCAGGGAACATGGCTGTGCCGACAACCTCGGAGTGATGAGACGACAAGAACCGCACACCGACCCATTGTCCCACATTATTTCGTAGGTCGGGAGCGTTCCGCTGTTCTTCGCGCGTGCGGGGTCGACGCAAACGTCGGGTAGCCGGTGCGGCGGGTGGTGAGGGCGGGGCAGTCGGTTCGGGCGAAGACGGCGGGGCAGGCCACACTACGGGTTGCGACGCGGTGGTGGTCTTCAACTGCGTGAGGGGGGGGGGGGGTTATGGCAAGCGTCGGTTAAGATTGCCATGGCAAACTGGAATCCGCACACTCGCAGGCACTCACCGACAGTAAGCGGGCTTGCTCCACCGAGCATGCGTCGTTAGCTGAGTGTCTGAGGTGTTGTACTTTGAAGTGGCGGCTATTCCCGGCGAGGTGACTTTTGCACACACGGCACTGGACCGTAAGGTGTCCGCTCGGATTATCGCATACATAAGAGACGCTCTTCTTGCCGCATGATCTCGCTTTGCCGCGAGGCATCGCGACGAGGGTGCGCTGAGGGGGGCGGCTGTGGGATAGCGAGTGGTCAGATTATTATGGGCGAGAGCGGCGGATGATAAGCATGTCAGACGAGGGATGATAAAGGTAGTCGCTCCGCCGCCGCGTGCGCATCAACAACGTCAGGCCCGCCGCGCGGTTACGCGCCATGGCGAAGTGCGCTTGCGTGGGCCGGCCGGAGGGGACATCACGTACCGTTTCACGTACGGGTACTGCTGTGGCGTTGAGACCTCGCGGCGCAGGTACTAGTGGCATGCATGGATAAGCGCGGATAATAAGCGCGGATAAGCTCAAGTTAAGCGGGAGTAGTCGTGAGGGTATACGAAATACGGTACTAGTACAGTAAAAATGAGTACGAATACAGTAAAAGTACCGTATTAAGCGCGGTTAAGCGGACCCTGTTTCGATGAGTGTACATGCAGCAAGAGACTAAAGCTCGCGCTCTCACGCCCATGCACTATGCTGCAATAAATACCAATCGATCCAGAACTAACAAGAGGGGACGATTTAATATCCAATTTGAGAAGACTGGCACTAGTGGCAGAGAAGAATACCACAAAGCCCAGGTACCAAAGTTTGATGGGTGTCACCTGATGGCACACCAGTCTGTTCCTATTATAAGGGCTTGGGCCACACATATCACAATGGTTTGGCCTCCCAGCAAAAGACATGGATAATGCCACAGAGGAGCACAAAACATACCCAAACTGACCGGCCAACCTGCTGCCAATTACCAAATACAAGACACAACAAAACAACCAAAAGACTCAATATAACAAAACAACTGTTGCTGCTCGCAAGAGTGGTGGTATATGTACAATGATGACAGTGACACAATAATCCTTCAGGCGGCTCTTAAAAATGCGCAGACTGCACTGAGCAAACACATTGCACAGAAAGGTGCCCAATCAACCTCAGAGACCAACAACTACTTACCACTGAATAATTTCAGAGCAACCACACCTGCCCACAAAACAAATAATCGCCACCTCAAAGATGCTCCCTATTGTTTGAATATACTACCTCATGCTGCTTAGGTGCAAGCTAGAGGTTGGCCAAGGCCCCCTCCCCTTTTACCATCATTTGACGTTACTACTGCTTGTACCCATCACAACACTTGATACAAACAAACAAATAAAACACACACACACACCATCAAAACATACAAAACACGCAAACAAACAAAAGAAAACATACAAACCAACAAAACAAACAAAACAAGGATATGCTAAATGAAAAGAGAAAACATATGAAACAAAAGTTTAACAACAACAATGAGAGACCTGGGTTGATCACATTAAGCCCTATCGGCGACGTCGCAGAAGACCCGCCAACTCGGTAAGCTGTCGCCGTGGGTCTTTCTTTGCGGAGAGCGGTGACCCGGCCGCCGCTGCTGCACCAGCGGCGGCTGCGGACCACCCCACAAAGCGCAGGCTTAGGATGCCACGAAACGCACAAGTCGCGTTAGGTGGCGGAGTTGTCCCCCGGCGGGCAGTTCGTGTCGTCACATATGGGATGTCGCGACGTCGGGAGCGGGTAGTTGGCCGGCGTAGAGGCCCTTGTAGCCTATGCCGGCCCGCAACGATGCGAATGATGTCGGGGCGACGGTGACGACGAGGTGGCCGCCGCTGCTGCACCAGAGCCAGTCGCCGAGATTCCAAACCCATAGTTGGCCAGGGGTAGTTACGTACACCACGAGACGTCAGGCACGCCAGGTGGTGGAGCTGCCCCCCCAACGGGCAGCTGCAGGTTGTTGTGGTAGTCCTTGTGACGACGACGTCGCAGTAGAAGGCGTCATCGGAGACGCGTCGGGACGACCGCACGAACGCCTCCCACTGCGACCTCACCACATCAAACGTTGCTGAAGCATGATTGGGGCGAGGGCAACGAGCCCTCTCGAAACACCGGCGCATGAGCGGCGCCACCCCCGTAACGGACCAATTATTACTACCCAAGTTGTTGACACCAGTGTTGCTGTCACTGCTGTACACCAGACAATGTATGTAGCTAGAGTATGCGGATTAGTACTTTAGCACATATCTTAGTGGTACGAGCACCGCGATAAGCACGCGCCCCGGGCACCGCATCGCGCCAGCCGTATAGGCGTTCGGCACTCCGGGCCTGCTCACTTCTCTGTAATCAGACATTCTCCCGGCTATGGGCTTCCGCCCCCCAACCCGGGCTCATGCCGGGACGTGCGACATGGACCAGCACGTCGGTTGCGGGGAGGTTGCGCATGACAGGTTATGGGCCCTCTACAACCTATGTCGGACACTAGTGAGAGTGGTCTGACGCTAGACCTCGCAGGAAGTCCGTCTGGGGGGGAAGCCCGGACGTAAAGCTGAGACCACCGCAACTAGAAGGGGCCTCGACACTCGACATGTTGTTTGCGCACAACCGGACGCTGCTGGCTACCATGACGTCAGCGACCGCCATGTACGGGCTCACTCGCCAGCTACCACGACGCCAGCGACTGCCGGGTAGTGCAGTTCCCGCCCGAAGAGATTCTTGGCTCGGCCGACTGGAAAATTTGGGCAACGCTCGTCGTCAAGTATGAAGTCGTATGCGAAGCTGTGGCCACCCGCGACTTTTATCCGCTCGGCATACAGCCGGCGCAGTCACACTCCCTAGAGGACCTGCCCCGATATCCACGCCGAGGTCAGGGCATGGCGGGCTGCCTCTAGGCTAGCGACTAGCTCTAGCAGCCGAAAGCCCTGCTTGACGCATCCCCTTGTGACATTGGGAGGGGATGTTGACACCGGTGTTGTTGTCACTGCTGTACACCAGACAATGTGGCTAGAGTATGCGGATTAGTACTTTAGCACATATCTTAGTGGTACGAGCACCGCGCTAAGCACGCGCCGCGGGCACCGCATCGCGTCAGCCATATAGGCGTTCGGCACTCCGGGCCTGCGCACTTCTCTGTAATCAGACATTCTCCCGGCTATGGGCTTCCGCCCCCCAACCCGGGCTCATGCCGGGACGTGCGACATGGACCAGCACGTCGGTTGCGGGGAGGTTGCGCATGACAACAGTAACAGAAAACCACAGCGTGTACCGACCGTTGATGCCACGACGCCATGCTGCCACGATGACACGCGGACCGGGTTGCAATAGCTTGCGGGACAACAAATGGTCGCCCCGACGACACGGACGTCCTCCTCCGTCCGCGCCGATTTGTTGCGGTAGGCGTAGTTGCTGTCGTCGTTGACAACTGTGACGAGCAGCGGCCATGGTGCGGCCGAGCGCGTCCACCTCACCTAACCTCAAGAGTTGTCTACTGCGAGAGGGTGCTCCACGGCGGCGGGAGCCCCGAAGGCTTGTACTGCGACTCGACTTCGGGTGTTGAGGTTTAACCCCCCCCCCCCCCCCCCCCCCCCGCCCACGGCCCCACCGCTCCAATTCCTTGCCGTGCGCATCGCTACCCGAAAATGTCCCAGCCGCAAAGCCATGGCAAAAACGGAGAAAACGACCTCGGGCGCACGAGTAGAAAAACCACATTTACCGAGGGGCTGTCTGTCGCTGTCAGATGTTGTAAAACATGTGCGCGGCACGACGACCCACTACCGGGTGGATGAACCTCAGTGCGGACTTGTTCAGCCTCAGTGACCCTCGCGCGCACAAGTACGCGCAGCCGCTGCCGAAGGCAGCGAGCTTGAAGATGGCAGACGAGATGGTGGGGGCTTTCCTAAGTAGCTCCCCGGCCGGGAGCGCAGGGCTCGCGGGCGATGGGGCAGCCCGCAGTTAAACCCGATGGTACCAGTTACCCAACCGGTTAAAATCACTAACAGACCGTACGGGTCGCACTAGGACAGCTAAATTCGTTAGGAAACCCCATAAACACGTTAAGATCAGTTGTTTTGCGCCGGACGGGCGCGTGGAATCCGGAATGCAATAATCAAGGGCTGCAATACACCCGGATTGTATGTTTAATTCATAGCCACCAGAATGAATTGTGTTGATGGTACTGTCCTGCCACAGCTTGCACAGATCTGCTGCCATTCGTACGTGCTATATGTATCGACATCAGCGCACGTGCGAAAATGGGGCAGCATATTATGCCCACTTTAAATCATCATTTCTCGACTACCATTACGAAATATTGTCGACGTGCCCTCGTGGTGAAAGCGTGTGTTTCGACAAGCAATTGCTGGTATTTAGTAGGGAGGCGAAGTAGGGCTGTGATAGGCGGTTCATGTAGGTAGTTGAATAATTTTCCCGATGTCTCATACTTATTTATGGGGCATGCCAAAGAAACTTATCTTGAAAGAATATGAAAACTTCTCTACGATTCAACTTAAAACGGATCAAAGGTAAAAAGTTTGACGCGTGACTGTGCCCTGTGGTTTTATGATGCGAATAATTACAGGTGCTGCTATATGAATATCACACATCCCCGGTGATGGGAAGAGCGCACACCCAGCACAAGCGATTTCATGTGCCAGCTGGATAGATGGCATCCTATCATCCCTCGTGGGCATTATACATGCTAATTATGCTCCTATACGCAAGCAGTCCGTCAGTGGTGGCCGCTCTCCCGAAGTCGACGCCTTCCTTGGCGCGAGTAATGCATGCTTTCTAGGGGCAGCATAATGGGCTCGATGGGCTTGATTTGGTGGAAACCTGGACTGCCCTTAATCGCACTTGCCGCGGCAGACATGGTGCGAGAGGAAGCCGTGCATGAATCGGAGCTCCAGCCTCACACGGGTGGCAATGGATGAAACACCAGACAGAAGGCACAGCATCGCAAAAGTCACCCAGGCCACTGCGGGAGGCCTGAGAGAGGCAATGGCAGCACTGGCGAAGAAGCCATCCAGGGCAGTGAGGATGACACGCAGTGCCTCGGACACGCACAGCTCGCATCAAAGGGGCCGGGCAGGGTGGACACTTGAAAGCCAATGAATATCATGTAGGATGCTGCGGTAGCCAGCCAGAGGAATCCAGACCTTCGCTTGCCTTCCAATATCAGCATACTTGCACTGGGCTCCGTGCCAGACATCCACGCACAGTAGGAAGAGAAGAGCCCTTTCGCCGGAGTAACCAAAGCAGCGCAGACGTTGAGTAGCTGCAAGCCCACGAGGGACTGCCGCTTCACGGCCAGTTCCCACAATGCAATCACCACCACGTAACATGCCATAAGCACACAAATGGCGCCGTAACTGTACCCACTTGACCCCCTCTTCCCAAGTCCATGGAGAGGCGTGACGCCGGCCCCAAACACCACCCAGAATAGATACATCCTCCGGGCGTGCTTGGTGTCGAGCTTGCTCAGGCCGTAGCGGTCGAAGCTCTTCCTCAGGCCGGCGTCACTGGGGCACAGTCCTCCATGAGACAGGGGCACTCCCTTCTACAGGGCCAGGGCGCGCAGACTCGGGATGTTGCGCACATACACATGGCGGTAAAGGGCTGGCACGAGAACATGCCCGGTCGCTGGGATCACCAAAGAGTTGGCAAGCGTCCACAGTGTTCCCCATGGGAACGCGCGGAACAGGAGCGTGCTGCAGACCAATGTCGTCGCAACGAAAGCAGGATGCTCGAGCGTTTTAACGGCGCTCCATCCCCATGGATCACAGGGCGCCTGGGGGCTGGGAGGACCTTCAGGTGAAGAAGTGTCCGATGGCTGCCTCATCTCAGTCAGGGCTGCGTGCTCAGTGGTAGCAACGCTGGCGTCGCTGGAGGTGGTCATGTCTGAAGCGCCCGCCAAACGACAGCGCACCTGCAGCCACAACATGAGACGCGGGTGGACCGTCAATTGACCCGCTCTGAGCATGGCATGGCCGAGCTGCATTCCTAAAGGCAGCGCATGCAAACCATTGAGCATCCAACCCTCAAACCCAGCACTGATGTAGCAGGGAGCTCTGCCTCACCACGTCAGAGGTCTCGAGGCTGCCAGACTGACGAGCACATGCAAGGATGCCCCTTTGGTACGCCTCCTCTGCCTTGCGCGCCATGAGGGCAAGTCCGCCGCCGTAGCCACGATACTCCACTTCATCAAAGACCTCCTCGAGCGTCTGGTGGAAGCCATGCCTCGCACACAGGCGCGCCAGCGCCACAGGCCGTGATGGATCCAGCGGCGCCTCGGGGTGCTCCGGGTGGAGAACTTCCTCCAGGTCCTGTGGCGTGAAGGGCGAACTGGATGCTGTCAGCGCCATGCCCACATCGCCATGTCAGCAGCAGTGCACGAATTTGAATGGGGCCCGTAACGCCTTGGCAGGGCCCCCCGACCTTGAGGACGCCAGCCATTTCCCGTCTCTGACTAGGACCGGCGTTATGAAAAAGCGACGTCATCTCTTCACACATGTCGTTCCGGGAAGTGAGAAACATCGGGTGTGGCCGGCTGACAGTCTCACCCCCGCCAGGCAACACCTCGATGACTTCAAGCCACGCCAGGCCCAGCGCATCATCCTCCATTGGCGGACTGCGCACAGCGCAAGATGCCCATGGGAGGCTCTTACGTACTCCCATCCCAGAAAGGCCAGAACTAGGGACAGCCGGACATGCACGGATGGTCTATGGCATGAGGTCAAGCAGCACGCGCGCCCTTGGAAGCGCCTACCAGAGCACACACTGGAAGCGGCCATCGGGCAGCTCGGCCTCGTCTTGGACGGGAGCGTCAAAGAAGCGCCCTTTCACGCGGCAGACCATCCGGATCTCCGCATCCGGCGCGCTCTTGGAAACCACCACGCGCCAGGTGGTTGCGCCGGGATTGCACACCACAGGGTCCGCGCGTACGATGGTGGAGCTCTCCTGTCGCACGAAACGCTCCACCACCCGGCCGCCCGTCACCTGTGTCACACGGGGGGAAACGGTCACGTCATGCGGTGAGCCCGCTCGCTATGGTAATAATTACGCAATGCTGCGTGATAGGTCATTTGCAAACGGGAACCCGCAAATCAAGATATGATACTAACTTGACTGTGTCGCAGCGACGCATCGCCAGACATCATCCGACCACAACACTTATTTCAATGTATGTTTGATGAATGTAGGCTCACCTTGTACACCTCGTCCTGGGTGTAGAGGTCCATGTCAAGCTGCCCAAACACACCATCCGCGTGCCCGTCCTGGAGGTTGCGCAGGAGGGCCGCTCGCGCGGTTTCCACGTCTTGCTGGTTGGAATACCAGAGGTCCACCGACAGAAACAAGCAGCCGGGGCGCATTGCGCCTTGGACATCAGCCGGCACAACCTGCAGACCAGCGCAGGAGTCAGCCCGCAGAGTGCTGTATGGTACCAGGCGCGGCTGCGAACATGAGCAACATGCTCCTGAGGGCCACACCTCCATGAGGAAGTCCATGTGACTGCGCAGGTTTGGGTCCAGGTGTGCAGGCGTCATGGAGAACATTTTCATGGCAACGTTGGTGCTGCGTTGGAAGTGGCTGTGTGTGTTGGCGCACACGCTGGCACTTGGGGGGAATGCTGCCTGGGCAGCAGCGGATGGAAACCATCGGCCGGTGTCGTTACTTACCTGCTGCAGGGGCTGAACAAGGCCGGGACCCGTCAGTTATGCAGCTAGCAAACCTAAGGGCCCGATTCCCACAGGCTGGCAGGGAGACCCGCACTGCATGATATGTGGCAGGCAAAGAATAAGTTCCCCACCGACGCCAGGGACCCGGAAACCGCCATTCTCTGGAGCGTGCTGGCAGGGTCAAAACTGCACAGATTGGGTTGAGGGTCATGAGGCCATGGTCCAGTGCGCTGGAGTTCCTGTCAAGTCGCGCAAAAACACAGCATGAGGAGGCCAGTGGTGTGGGGGTGGGTGGCTGCCGAATAGTAACGCCTAAACTTTGCGTGGTCAGTGGAATAGCAGTGCCTACTGCGGGCTTCCGACTACTAGGAATATGTCGCGGCAGTATTAAGCCTATATAGTACGACGTTCGGAGCGTCGCCTACCCAGGGCTTTCCGTAACTGGATTGCTGCCTAAACGGCCGTCGTAGAGACGCTGCAAGGGTTTCACTGGTGCCAGTCCTGTCCCGGGGGCGAAAAAAAAGTACGACGTACTCCTGTTACTACTACTGTCGTTGCTCGCCGCGGGTACCTGCCGCAATGGCCTCAGGACATAATTGGCAACCGTACTTTGCGTGCATTCTCTGGACGCTCTCCCTGTAACCAAAAAGACATAATTGGCAACCGTGCTTGGAGATGAGGGACAGGTGCAATCAATAATCTGCAAACGAGTTGGGAAGCGACACGAAGGCATACCTGCTGCTGCCCTTTGTTTACGCCGCCACCTGGAATACAAGGTGGTGGCTTCTGCTGGCGTGATAATGTGTCACAGCCTGGGGATGAGTGAGTCTCATCGGAGGGCGCCGACGCAGACGCTAGAGGCGAGGGAGCTCCGCCTCCTGTACGACGAGTAGCTTTCTTCGGGCCCGCGAGCCTGTATATGGCCAGACACGAGTAAGGGGAACCATCCAGCAATGGGGCATGGCCGACAAAGTCACAGCATAAGGAAGCCCCGTCCACGCGCGGCAATACACACTCCGCAGGGGCAGAGCAAGTTTGACAGTAGACGACATTTATTTTTTTACGCCCGCGCGTCTCGAGCAAGCAGCACACTACTGCTTGGACCACTCGAGGAAAGCGATGCGGGGCCCGTCGCGGCGTCTCACCGCTTGTTCCGGCGCTCGATCCGACTCCGGCAAGTCCGCCGCTTTCCATCAAAGTCACGCAAGTTATGCGATCGGGTGCACTGCGTGCAGTAGCGGCTGGGTTCGCCGTCTCGGAGGAAGTCCTCCGCCTTGGTGTGCTCGGCGCACAAGAGCCCCGCCGCCGCGCCGCCCGGCAACACCGTCGCGCATCCGTCCGCCGCACACTCTGTTGGCGGAGGCAAAACGGCAAGCCGTGAATGAGGTAGAATCCGCTGATGGGTCTTCACTGCAGCTTAATGTCTACCTGAACTTCCGCCTGGCCGTGCAGCAGAAATAATTGCGCGGCGCCTGAGCTGGAAAGGGAGCGACGACGGGAACACAAAACCATACGGGGCATTTATCATTTATATTTGTACTGTACAGGTATCATTGCGCACTGTTGACACTGCGAGGTTTGCATGCTAAGCAGTATAGCTGCCGCCCACCTGCTGCCTCCAAATCGACAACCCGCCAAGAGCCCCGCGCGGGCGAAGACGAGGTGTTGGGGGGCCAGGACGACGTGCGACTGGAGTGGAGTGGACTGTTTCAGAACAAGGAGTAGTATGTTCCCCTATATTTTCTCGTTCGGACATTAATATTAATATAAAGCCGATCATTTCGGACGCTGTACGGGTATCTGGTACCCTTACCGACCCAGAAAACACTACTACTGGTACGTCTGTATTATCGGCCTGCGACGCGCCTGGACCACATCAATGCGGAAGTGCCAACTGCCGCGGGGGGGGGGGGGGGGGGAGGGGAGTGCCTTTCGCAGTGCTTCGTCGCCGGTTTCTCTTTGGAGCTTGAAAGTTCGGTGACTTTGTCTGCTTCCCCTTTATCGGCCCTGCCTCCTCGCGGCTGGCAAGGGGCTCAGGACTGCCCTGTTCTGGGTGGCTTATATTAGGTAGCCGCAGCTCCAACTCCTCGGCGGTCGAGGCGGTACCCGTAGTGACCGCAGTCGTCCGGGACAATCGCATGCCGCCGCCCCCGCCACAGGTTATCACTACACCCGAGACACTCTTCTGCCGTCAGCCTGGAAAGCGCCAACACCGCACAGGTACCGTATGTGCCCGTAGGTCGCCACCCCCGCCTGTGGCCTTGCAGCTGCCCTGACGAGCAGTGCACTTGGTAATATGGGCCCGACTAATCCTTACAGGAGGTACATGTACCTGCAGGCCTGCCTGACGCAGGATATACAGGATTCAGTTGCGATGAGAAGCAGGACCTCGTGGCTACTCGCTACAACTCGCGTAGACAGGTACGAGTAACCGCAGTAATACACTACGCTTCAGTTTTCTGGTAAACCCTAGTTCGTGTAGGGCACAGCATGTTTTGTTTTGTGTTGTTTACTACAGTAGTTGTGGTTTCCCTTCCCTCGTCGTCTACTTAGCACGCGCGGCACGGCGCAAATATATCCGATGCCAGTATGCCGTATTACCGCCCGAGGCGCTGCAGGGTCGATGCAGCCCTCCCGGGTAACGCTGCTCCCGCATGCTGCTGCGTCGTGTGCTTTAAGCACCAAGAGGCTTGTCTGTCCCCACCTTCCTTTGTCGCGGCGCACCCACCATGGGCGGGTCGCACCGCGACAGAGCTCACGTCTTTGTGACATGCAAGGTATTTGGTTTTACAAGCCACTCATAAGTGACGCGCCCCGCGCCCAGCTCGAGGACATGTCTTGCTGGCCAGGAAGCGGTCGACGATCGTCCAAAGGACACCGTGCGCCGGCTCGTCGCGCCGACAACCAGTGTTCCACACTGACAACCGTTGGACTGATTCGGGGGGGGGGAGGTGGGGGGAGGGGGGGCTCTTCACGCCTCGCGACACAAAAGCCCCCCATGCCGCCGGCCTTCGGCTCGCCGGTGAAGAAGACCGTCATTTTCGGGCAGGAACGATTCATGCGCCGTTGAATGGTACGTGCAGCTTCAATGCGTTACTCCGCGCCACAATCGGGTTGCCCCTTGCATCTTTAAGAACACAACTGGTGGTCGGCGCCAACCGGCCACCGTTGTATTAAGCCTCTGGGCACCCGCGCTAGTCAACGCCATCAGGCCGCCCCTGCACCATGTGCCTCCCGATTGCCTCCGCAATCTAAACACTCAGCTGGCCGGCGACAACTGGCTGTCATTGCAGCATGTGCTCAATTCGCTCCCGCGGCCCGGGCACGCAGCAGGTCGTTACCGTCGGACCGTCCATGCAACGTGCGCCCCGGTCGCCTCCGCGGCATGCGCACTCAGCTGGCCGGCGCCAACGGGCCGTCACTGCACCATGTGCCCCGGTCGCTTCCGCGGCCTACGCACACAACTGGTCGGCGCCAATGAGCCGCCTTTGCATCATGTGCCCGGTCGCTTCCGCGGCCCGGGCATAGAGCTGGTCGGCGGCAACGGGCCGCCGATGCACGCTGTGCCACAATTGTTGTCGCAGCAGCCTCGGGCACGCAGTTGGTCGGCGCCATCAAGCCGTCAAATCACCCTGCGCCGTGGTCGCTTCCGCGGCCAATAAGGCACACAGTTGGTCGGCGCCGTCAGGCCGCCCCTACACCATGTGCCCCCGGTCACCAAAGCAACTTGCGCACGCATATATCTAGTCGGCGCCCACGGACTGCCACTGCACATGTGTCCCGGTCGCTTCCGCGGCCCGGGAATGCAGCTGATCGGGGCCAACGGGCCGCCGCTGCACGCCTTGCCTCGATTGCTGTCGCAGCCTTGGGCACGCAGCTGGTCGGCGCCATCAGGCCGCCACTGTACCCTATGCCCATGACCGCTTTCGCAGCCCGGGCCGCAGCTGGTCGGCAGCGTCAGGTCGCCACTCCGCCATATGCCCCAGCCGCCTTCGCGGCATGCGCACGCAGTTGGTAGGCGCCAACGGGCCATCACTGCACCGTGTGCCTTGGTCGCTTCCGCGGCCCGGGACACGCAGCTAGTCGGCGACGTCAGGCCGTCCATGCACCATGTGCCCCGGTCGCCTCCACAGACCGGACACGCGGTTGGCCGGCCCCATCGTGCCGCCACTGCATCATGCGCCCCATCGGCTCTCACGGCATGGGCACCAATAGGTCGGCGCCAACGGCCCGTCGCCGCGTCCTATGCCGCAGTCGCTTTCGCAGCCCCCAGACATTCAGTTGGTCGACGCCATTGAGCCATCGCTGCGTGGAGCTGGCTACAGACTAATACATCGTCCGCTCCTCCCCCCCCCCTCCCCCCCGCCCGCCCTTCGCACGCCCCGCAGTGCGACGGTAGCTAGCCGTTTTTTTCTCGTGCTGGGCGGTCGCTCCCGCCCCGCCGCCGCCCTACGGCCGCGCCCAAGATACCGGCGCAATGTACCCGGTCAACCACTGTACCGTAAGTAAGTACACCCCACGCCGTGATTTACTGCTTCTCGGGTTGTCATCACTCCCTTATGGCTAGGCCGTATGTCGGCGCGCCTGCTTTTTCCGTCTCGGTTCATCACCGACTTACCGGTACACCCATCGTCACAGCACCATGCAGTGGGGCACGCATCCGTACGCCTCCCACAGCGAGCACAAGCAAGGGCTCTATGCGCAGCTAAGACATAATCTCAGGGCACTTTGTGCCCGCTTTGTTTTTGAGATTTGTTGGGTGCGACGGGACATTACGTGTCGCCCCCTTGGTCCGTCGGTACCAATATGATGCGGGTTGCGCACCGTTCGTTTGATCCCAGTTTTCACTTACTACTGCATAAGATTCGGTCTCTCAAGAGGCCGGGCGCCTATTTCTGCCTCTCTGCTCCCTCCGTAGCCCCCCCCCCCCCCCCCCACCATATATATGTGTCAGCCTGCCGATAGAGCTAGAGGGTGTGCTGACTGGGAATCGGCCGTACCAGTCCATGTTTTAGCGGGATGTTCGGTGTCGGCGCTTATTACCTCACCTACACTCCCCGCGGTCTCGCACGCGATGCAGCGGGGCACGATGTATGACGCACCGTTCAGTACTCCGTCACTCGCGGGAGGCAGCCAGTACCCAAACCTAGGGCGGTATGTGGCCGGTTTTTACCGTTTACCCCGTGATTGTATCGCTAGCTCGTTCTTGGCAACAACCCTCAGCCCATGATCGCGGTAGGTTTCTCGCACGGTTTCCGTGAATGTCACTAAACAATCGTGTGGGCATGTTGTTGCGGCTATCCTTAGCAGGTCGCAGTTTTGGGAACCCGCCCACCACGGGACGCAAACCGACCGGCGCATAGGAAGACGCTCCATTGCCACCCAGACAGACGGGGACGAGCTAGAGACCATCCCCACCTGGACGAATGTCCCCGGCAGGTGGAACCAATGCATGCATGGCATTATCGGTATCATGGCCCTCGTGACGCCGTTGGGCGGGGATGGCGAGGGGCGATGTCGGCGCTTCAAGCGAGCAGCAGCGAGGCCCGCCACCCTCCTCGGGTACGTCACGCGTGTTATGTGCAATGCGTGTATATGTATTATCGATCTCGCTATGTGCATGTGCGACTGGGAGCTGATTGTGTTGAACAGGAATGACGATTATTCGTCCTTCTTTTGGTTTCAAGTTGGCAAAGAGTGGTTGTGCACTTGTGCCGAAACCTATGCTATCATTGTCTGCGAGGGCTAGCTAGCACGGAGACCTTTGGGAGGCCTACGTCAAGTCCCTCAACCGTGAAGCAGCCAACCCTTCTTCTGCCGTCGCCGCTAGGCTGGCTCAAGTGTTAACGCTCTAGAAGAAATCAAGGACGGCATTAACAACATCCGGTGTTGGTCCTTCAACACCTTCTCACCTCTCCTTCAGCTCTTCCGTCTCTCCGAGATTATGTCCAGTGGCATGGCTGGGCTTCATGACCATGCGCTTGAATAACGCTCAGGGCACCATATCATTTGGGGCCCCTCCGTTGGAATTGAATTTAAATTTGAATTTGATTTACAACATGCTGACTTGTTGCTCTCCACTGCCCAAGCCGAGTTCCACTCGTCGAAACGAGGTCCGCTTAACCCCGCTTACCACACAGTAAGCTCGAGTAAGCGCCTGTATGTATCAGCTTAACCCCCGCTTAACGTTAAGCGCCGCAATACTTTATTTCAGGCTGGAGGCATGTGTACGGCAGCGATGTATTGCACTGAGTACTAGAGAATAGCATGATGAGTAGCGCCACCAGTAGTCGCAACTCGCAAGCCATCACTACATGGCACCAGTAGTCGCGAGTCATCACTATATAAGGTACGGCGGGAGTGGCACGAGTACAGTACTTAACGATTCTCTAGAAAATCACCAAGCGCGGCGGTAAGCGCGACTACTACGCCACTACTCGCGAGCGGTCGTGAGGGTTCAAACGTAACGGGCGGGAGCTGCAGTACTGTTCGCCACATACCGACAACGTGATAAGTACAGCGGAAATGAATTTCATGCGGCCGGCGGATGGTTTGAGGTTTTATAAAAGTAGAAGCGCCAGGCTGGATGTTGCGAACCCAACAGCCAATGAAAGTGGAGCTTCTAGCTGTAGTTAAGCGCATTTAAGCGCGCCTAATCCTATCTGGCAAATTTGATAGGTGAGAGTCGGTCACTTTCAGTTTTATGCAGGTGGGATCGGACACTGTGCGAAAGTACTGAGAAATAAACCAGAAAATGTATTTACATCGGACCGCTAGTGCCCGTAGCCGCCGCCGCGTCGCGGCCTGCTACCGCGGCGGCCTGCTGGGGCCGCGCTGCTGGGGCTGCGCTGCCGCTGGCCTCTTCCGCATGCCGCCGGCTTGTGGTGCCCGCTATGCCCGCTGGTTGACTGGCACTCCGACTGGAAGTTTCTAGGTTGCTGACAGTTGCCGTTTTGACCGCGCCGCTCTCCCCCGTAGCAGCAACTAAATCGCACCCATGGTCGAGCTCAACGGAGCGCGGTCATGGCGTGGACACGTTACCCGCCACGCACGCCGCTACCGCCACTGCCACCGCCGCTGCCAATCTCCAGCCCCTTTCCCCCAATGTAGCACGCCGAGTCCGTAGCACTGCATGTATCTGTGAAGTGCGGGTCAAGCGGGAAGGTCAGCGAGCCATTATCACTCAGATGGAAGAGAAGAGAATAAACTCAGGCGGCGGGTCCGCGGCTACCGCTCCCACCAATACCGTCAGCCCGCGAGCGACGGGTCCAGCGACTGATTATCTTTCGTACCGGTGGATGGTCGGGGGTACTGTTCCGTCGGATGTGGTGTTTTGGTAATGGTAGAAGATATGGGGTAGGTAGACGACGACGACGACGACGCAGCAAGAGCAGCATACCGGACTACCGTACCAGTGAGTAACGACAACCTGTATTAGCAAGCTCCCCACATACGCACGTCACAGATACGCCCTCCACGCACGGGAATTTAAAAGCGTGTGTATTCAGTAGCTCGGGCGGTCGCTCGTACCGGTACGGGGTAGGCTAGCAATGCGATATATACGGGTAGCGCTGCGGCCCCGACTCTCCGATGCTCGTGCGGTCCCGCCGGTCAACGAACGCCAAACGAGCAGCAGGCACGCGAGGGCGCAAGCGGTAGCGCGTGCGCAAATACAAAACTCGTGGGAATCAGGGAATGCTTACAGTGCGGAAAAGGCTTTGGAGAGTAGGGAGTAAACTGCCGGCGGGTGGTGGCGTGACGTCGGACAGGCGTGATGGCGAGGGGATGACTTGTGCGGACACGCCCGTCGTCGTGCTGCGGTAGTCGCTAGCAGTCGTCGTCGCTATGACAGGTATGCAAGGTAGCCGCTCCGGCGAAGCCCTGAGCCTCTCCAGTGGGACCCGGCATTTCCCAAAACTGTCCAGGATTTGTGATTCTCGGTTTGGATAGTCGTGTCACACATTAAATTGAAGCTATCGCCGAGGCGAGTCCGAATCTGAAGAGTTTTCGGAATCCATTAATCTTAAATCGAGGTCGACATATCACCCAGTCCCAGTACTTAGTGTCGGTAGTATATATGCAAGAACGCTGTATTTATATTAGCTCCACGGTGTGCTAGCGACTACGTGCGGCGGGATTCCATAACTTTTCTATACGAGTCATTTTCGCTCAAGAGATATTAATCCTTTACATATATCATTACGCATTTTGCCGACGTCGTGATAATGGGTTAATGACAACTAATTGTGTAAAGGCGAATAGTTATCGCTCATGTTAATTACTATGCACGCGGTTAACAAATCTAAAGCCATGCACAACGGTCTTTCTGCGCGTAGCTGCCTAGCCGTAGCCAGCATCACCCTGGTACTAATACCCACACAAGATGAGCAGCTCCGCGCCAAGGCTACTATGGACTGCGTGTACCATGATCCCAAAATATTCCAAAGCCCCACGCAGTGACCGCTCCACATGCATGGTGCCCACACAGCACTATCCACCATCCCACAGCCCCACGCAGCGGCGGCTCCGCTCTTATCCCTACACCTTAATCCATAAATCATAAATCAGCGGTCGCTCCGCCCCTCTCCCCAAACCTTCATCCATAAACCCAAAGCCCAGCGCATCGGCCGCTCCGCCCCTTACCTCACACCTTCATCCATCAATCATCAGACCCGCGCAGTGGCCGCTCCGCGCCTCGACACACACCTTCATCCATCGATCATCAGACCCGCGAAGCGGCCGCTCCGCGCCTCGCCTTGCACCTTCATCCATAAACCCATAGCCCAGCGCAGCGGCCGCTTTGCCCCTCGCCCCGCACCTTCATCCATCAATCATTAGACCCGCGCAGCGGCCGCTCCGCGCCTCGCCCCGCACCTTCATCCGTAAACCCATAATCCCGGTCAGCGGCCGCTCCGCCCCTTGCCCCACACCTTCATTCATAAGCACAAAGCCCCGCGCAACGGCCGCTCCGCTTCTAGGACAAGTGGACAACTACCTTCATCCCTATTTCATCAGACTCGCGCAGCGGCCGCTCTGCCACTTGCCCCGCACCTTCATCCATAAACCCAAAGCCCAGCGCAGCGGCCGCTCCGCCACTTGCCCCACACCTTCATCCATAAATCATCAGACTCGCGCAGCGGCCGCTCCGCCCCTTGCCCCACACCTTCATTCATAAGCACAAAGCCCCGCGCAACGGCCGCTCCGCTTCTAGGACAAGTGGACAACTACCTTCATCCCTATTTCATCAGACTCGCGCAGCGGCCGCTCTGCCACTTGCCCCGCACCTTCATCCATAAACCCAAAGCCCAGCGCAGCGGCCGCTCCGCCACTTGCCCCACACCTTCATCCATAAATCATCAGACTCGCGCAGCGGCCGCTCCGCCCCTTGCCCCACACCTTCATTCGTAAGCACAAAGCCCCGCGCAACGGCCGCTCCGCTCCTAGGCCAACTACCTTCATCCCTAATTCACCAGACCCGCGCAACGGCCGCTCCGCCCATATCCCCACAGCTTCATTCCTAAACCAATAGCTAGCCCCGCGCAGCGGCCGCTCCTCCCTTGCGCGTATCAGCATCATCCACACATCTACAGCCCCGCACAGAGGCCGATCCATCCATAATACAGTCCCACCATTTCCACCCACCACCCCACAGCCCCGCGCAGCGGCCACTTTGCCACCATCACTATTCGCAAACCCATAGCCCCGTTGTGTGGTCGGCGTGTCCACCGCCATTTCCAAACAAACCTTTACAGCCCCGCCGCAGCGGCCGTTCCGCCTCTAGCCTCATCATCTTCCCCACCACCCCACAGCCCCGCGCAGCGGCCGATGCGCCCACAGCTCCGCTAGCCTACATCACCGAGAAGCACTCTGCACTCCCGGCAGCTTCACCCGGCATCTGCCATGACTTGCCCCGGCGTTCCTTAGCTTAGTTCGTGGCTATGTAGCCCCGCGCAGCAACTTGCCCGGCCGCGGTCCCTGCCCGCAGAAATTGCGCCACTCGCAACCGCTGACGGCTGGCAAGCCCGCTTAGCGGCCAGACCCTAGCCATCGCCGAATCAATCCCGGGGATTGGCTTTGATACACCGACCTAAAACCTAAGTTGTCGGTCACTTCAGCACTCGTGAGTGGTATCGATTGAGAGGTCTCGGCGAGCCTTGCAAGCAAAAGCACGCATCCCCAGGCATCCCCAAGCCTAGGGGTGCAAAAACGAGTCAACCGATTCGCCCTCACGCACCCAGCGTCCACAGCGGTCCTACCTACCATGACCGCCCCGTGGCCGAGATCCCATGGCTACGAGGGTTATGCAGGGTCCAGGGCTCTTGTCTGGCCACGCTGGGTGGTGGGTTGGCGCCAAAGATATGCCGTCTGGCACATAGAGATATCACATCGAGCCGCGCCCTCGCGGCAATCCTATAATTGCTACATGTACAGAGGTGGATTTGTTACTTTCATGCCCTTTTTGTAATTCACACTAGCACATGGAAAGCCCGGCGGAGGTAAATATAAGCAGGTACTGGTAAAATAGGTGGCGCGTGCGATACATGTACCTGTATATCTGATCCATATATTGCTAGTCGTCATCCACCCACCCACCGCGGCATGGGCGGGCCCGACGACCGTCGTCGGCCCTCGGAATCGCGGGCCCTTCCTCCGCCTCCACCCCCGGCTGGGGATGGGGGCGGGGATCGTGCACGGGTGGCGCCTTGGTAGCCTTGGCCCCGCCCGTGCTGCCACTGCCGCGGAGGAGCAGTGTCAGCTGGACACCGGCGTCTTACGTCGTCGCTGGTCCGGTCAAGTCCTTGTTCGCTGTTCTTTGAGCACCCTCTCCCTTCCTGTCCTGTCGGCGCCTCCACATCACATTCGGCCTAGTGCCGCTATTGGAGTGGCCCGGGATGTTGTGCTGGGAAGGGAGTTCTACGTTCGGCGGAAGGGGACGCGACCGAGCTGGCGGCGGATCTGGCGTTGGGCGGAACAAAGCGCGCTGGACACCGGCGTCTTACGTCGTTGCTGGCCCGGTCGGCTATGCATTCCCTACTCGTTGAGCACTTTCTCCCTTCCTGTCCTGTTGGCGCCTCCACATCACATTCGGCTCAGCGCCGCTATTGGAGTGGCCCGGGATGTTGTGCTGGGGAAGGCGTTCTACGTTTGGCGGAAAAGGACGCGACCGAGCTGGCGGCGCATCTGGCGTTGGGTGGCCTGCGTCTGTTGCACGCCCGTGGCGCCCCGTTCTGGGCTGGACCCCCCCACTTCCGCTCCTTGATGCGAGACCTCAACTTCGAAGCTCCTTTCCTGTCGGCGCCTTCACATTACATTCGGCCTAGTGCCGCTATCGGAGTGGCCCGGGATTGTGTGCTGGGGAGAGCGTCCCTACTGCGTGGAGCGGCGGCTGGCTGGTGGCGATGCCTGGTCGGAGGCTACCATGGCGGTTCCCGCCTCTGTTGGCCCGTAGCTGGATTTCCTTCTGGATTTCTGTGTGGATTTCTTGAATGTTGCGTCTAGCTCATCCATATATTGCTCGTGTCGCCCTACGGTACGACGTACACTGCATGTACGGGTACTGCAGTCGAGTCGTCTGCGGTGCCGGGTAGTCGTTGTGATGACATAATAAGCCAGCAGTAGTCGCAGTTTAGCTCGATTAAGCGGGCATTAAGCGCCGGGCGGGTAATAATTATACGAAATACAGTACTCGTACGATAAACTGAGTACGAATACAGTAGAAGTACCGTGTTAAGCGGAATTAAGCGGACCTCGTTTCGACGAGTGTCCTTTTAGGACATGCTTTATCCAACCGATGTGCGAACCCTAGGGATAACGGATGCAGCTTCCGGCCTTCCTCCTTTTCGCCCGCGCCCCTCCTCCTTCCGTGCCGCTTGGTACTATCCCCCCCTGCCGTGGCGGTGTCGTGTACGGTGGTCTGCGGAAGTGGGTATGTTAATGGTAGCTTAGGTGTGCGTGCGGGGTTTGTGGGAGGTACAGGGGTGGGACATGGCCGGTTAGAGGGACTGTCGGGATAAGCGGAGGAGGGTATGTAGCCATCCGATTGAGTGTCTTTGGAATTTCCTACATAGGCGGATTCCAGCGGCGCTGGGCGGCGGAGGGAGTTTGTCCGGAGGTTGCTTCTTGGAGCGGAGAACCGTGAGGCTATGGATGGCTTCTAGTGTGAGTGTGTACAGGGTGCCGCTGCGGCTGAGTATGCCGGGGATGATTTCAATCGGACACTACTGCCAGTGTAAGCTTTAGGCGAGAGACTTTAGCATAGACAAGGAAAAGGTTTGCAGCAAAGGAAATTGTTACAGTTTGCCAAGGCATACATGGCTTTTTTACCACTATCCGTTTGGCAGTCGGTTTGCATGTAGGCATTTAGGTTCATGTATGCAATCTAGGCGTGTTGTCATCATGGGGTCATCGGGTTGTTATGGCTGGTGAAAGCATGGCATGTGGCGAGCATGTGGCAAGCATGTGACAAGCATGTGGCAAGCATGTGACAGGCACGTGGCAAGCATGTGGCGAGCATGTGACAGGCATGTGGCAAGCATATGTGTGTGGGCGGATGAGCAGCTTGGTTGCGTGTTGTTGTGTTAGTATAAGGGAGTGAGTGGTATGAGTATGACGGTATAGGTGTGTGGGTATAGGTAGGTATAGGTGGGTATATAGGTAGGTATAGATAGGTAACGCTAACATTCCATCCCGGCCCAAAAAGTAGCCCTACGGGATACGTACAGGAAAGCGGGCGGGGTATTTGGCAGACAAGATATGATAATCATGTTGCGTAAGCAGAAGGCGGAGGGAAGGTGTGTTACGGGCATAGACATGCAGCATATCGACATTTTTGAGGTTGGCATAGGGTTCCCATGAGTCGTGGGAATCGTCGTAGCCGGACCAATGCACAAGGAAAACTAAGGCAGGGCCGCGGGCGTGGTGTGGCGAGTGTTGGTCAATGCGGTGGTCGCGAATTGCATCGACGATATATTCGTCTAGCGGGGGCTCAATGCGGCCAGGTATGTCATCGGCGGGAGTGTTTGGGGATTCACAGCGGAGCAGGCGAGAGATGTGAAACACGGGGTGGCAGACCATGCTGGTGGGCAGGCGAAGTTGGTAGGCCTGCGAGGAAACTTTGCGGACGACTGGATACGGGCCTATGTAACGTTGGCGGAATTTGCGAACTGGTTGGTTGCGGAGCAGGAGGTGTTGCGTGGAAAGCCACACTCTGTCGCCCTCGGTGAATTCGTCGGGACGAGTTCTACGGTTGGCATATGCTATTTGGTATGCGTCGGCGAGTTTTAGTTCTTCTGTGATTACGGCATGGGTATGTTGTATCCGTGGAACGATATCAATGTGATCCGCGGGGTTGACCGGTTGAGACAAGAGGTGTGCGGGTGTAAGCGGGTTCATGCCGTAGCATGCCTCGAACGGGGTGTGTTTAATTGCGGAGTGATAGGCGTTGTTATAACTGAATTCTGCGAGAGACAAGTTATTGAGCCATTCAGTGTGGTTTTGGTGCACGAAAGAGCGGAGGATTTGTTCAATGGTGCGGTGCGTACGTTCGGTTTGTCCGTCCGTTTGGGGGTGGTATGAGGAACTGATATTTAATTTCGTACGTAAAGATCGGAACATATTTTGCCAGAAGGTCGAGGTGAAGCGGGGATCGCGGTCGGATATGATGGTGCGGCAAAGGCCGTGGTGGCGAAAAATGTTATCGATAAACAAGCGAGCGAGTTGGGGGGCGTCTATATGAATACTGCATGGGATGAAGTGGGCTTGCTTAGAAAAAGTGCATACAAACGTGGCGATAGTGTCGAAGCCATTTTGCGTCGGGAGGCCGGTGATAAAGTCCATGGAAATAACTTCCCAGGGTCGTGTGCCTTTGGGCAGAGGTGACAAAGAGCCAATGGGGCGTTGGGTGGAATTTTTTATGCGTTGGCAGGTCGGGCAGGTGCGGCAGTAATGTTTTATGGTTTTGCGCATGTGGGGCCACCAGAATGTTTTAGAGATGTTGGCGAGCGTGCGTTCTGCATCGGGGTGACCGGCCGCGTCGTGGAATTCCCGGATAATTAAGTCAAGCAGGGGTGTATCTGACGTTGGCAAGCAGACCTTATCAGCCATCCAGTACAAATTGTCGATGGTATCGAACGTAACGCCAATGGGGATGCGATTGCCATAATAATGTGTGTCGGTTGTGTAGCCGTGGCGGATGCGAACAAGTAATTCAGGATTAACTTGTAGGTGGCACATGGTTGAGAGGAAATCATGCATGTCCTCCAGATCTTTATCAAGAAGTTGGGTGTCGTGTTCAGTTAAGGCATGGTGTAAGTCTGGACGGCGGGACAGGGCATCAGCTTCGTTTTGGGATCCTATGCGATACAATATTTGTAGGACGGGTTTACCGGTGCGGGGGTGATTAGCAAGGTACGGGGAGATAACACTAAGCCACAGGGAGTGACGGCGGCCTAGCGCGGGCTGATCGGGTAATAAGTGGCGGAGTGTTGCGTGGTCGGTGATGACAGTTATGCGGCAGCTGCCCTCGATATAGCAGCGCCATTCGTTTAATGCGCAGACTACACCTAAAAGTTCTTGATCATAGGTGGGGTATCGAGTATGGGCAGGTTGTAAAACTTTAGCATAGTAAGCGCATGGTCTAAGGTGGCCGGCGGGGTCCTTCTGCAATAATACTGCACCTAGGGCATATTTGGAAGCATCTGTTGAGACTACAAACTCGGCGTCTGGGCATGTTGCAGGAGTCATTAAGACCGGGGCTGAGCATAGTGATTGTTTAAGAGCGTTAAAGGCGACATGCTCGCGTTCCCCCCAAATAAACTTTTTAGTTTTGCGGCAAATATCATAGAGAGGGGCCGCCATGTGGGAATATTTGTGGACATACTTGCGATAGAAATTGCAGAATCCAAGGAACTGTTGTATTTGTTGTACGGTTTTAGGTGGGGCCCAGTCGCGAACTGCAGCAATTTTATTTTCGGAGGGGCGTGTGCCATGTTGGCTAACCATATGACCTAAATATTCTAGCTCATTTTTGGCGAAGAAACATTTGGGCAATCGCAGCCGTATGTCGTTATCGGCGAGCAGGCTGAGTGTGGCATTAAGGTGAATCAAATGGTCATCGAGTGAGTTGCTAAAGACTAGTACATCGTCAAGATAAACAAGGATAAATGTGTTTTTGTGCGGTTGAAGGACGTTATTCATCCATCGTTGGAACGCCGAGGGGGCATTGGACAGGCCGAATGGCATAACCAGAAATTCGAACTGGCCGAACTGAGTTTTGAACGATGTTTTCTGAACGTCGGAGTCTTTGATGCGGAGTTGGTGATAGCCTAGAGCAAGGTCAAGAGCTGAGTAGACTGCAGCGCCGGAGAGCATATCGAGTAGCATGTCAGCGTGTGGGATTGGGAATTCTATTCGGCGCGTATATTTATTTAGTTGGCGATAATCAATGCACATGCGTAGGCCGCCATTGCCCTTTTGGGCGAATAGGACGGGTGCAGCGTCAGGCGAGAACGACTCTCTAATAAAGCCTTTGTCTAGAAAGTCATTTAACTGCTTTTTTAACTCATCCAACTCGGCAGGGGACAGGCGATATATTTTGCCGGGTGGTACTTGGGCATCGGGGAGTAGGGGTATTTCGAAATCAAAGCCCGGGCGGGATTGCGGGAGGCAGTCCAATGGTTGGCAAATACTTTTGTGTTTAAGTAGGAGGGAACGGATTTGTTGGGTATATTCGGCAGACTGATCAGTAGTGATACTGGCTATATCATTATCTACAGAAAGGCTAGTAGTGTGTTCTGTGGCGTCGTACTCGCGCAGCACGGCACAAAAGAACACAGTGTCGGGATCTTTTTTAAGTATCTCACGAGCCATAGTGTTGGCGTGAACCACATCGACGTTACTTGAGCGAGGTTCAATAGGGCATGTCACGGTGTGCCCGTCGGAGAACGTGAGTGAACCGGTGGTCCAATTAATATTTGGGTTATGGTTTTTGAGAAAGGAAAGGCCGAGGACGGTGTCGAAGTTATTCTGTAAGGAGGTTATAATAAACTCAACGTTTGCCTGATATCCATTTATGTCTAGTCCTAATGTGCAGGACTGTGATGCCAGGGTCATACGGCCGTCTGCCATAATAATACGTATTTTATTTTGTAGCGGTGCGGTATTAAATTTGCGCAGGCGGGCGAAGGCCTCGTCAATAAAACACAGTGTAGCGCCGGAATCTAGCAGCATAGTGAGCGGGGGTAAATCTGGGTGGTCTGGTAGTTTGGGTTTTAGCAGTAGTAAGTCCTGATCGGACATTGACGTTATGAAAGCTTTATCAGTTTCAAAACGGGGTTGGTGGGTTTTCTTAAAGGTCTTATTGGGTATGTATGACTTACCTTTAGACTCAAGCTTAAGAGCCTTGATGTGTTCAGAGCGCATACTGTCGTTGTGCGCCGTGGCCGCCTGTTCGTCGACAGTGTTGTCGGCGAGGTAAACATCCACGATCCAGTTGGTTGGTGGCATAGGCAGGTCATCAGTGGCAGTTGTGGCAGTATGGAACAGATAAGTGCCGGCGGGGTATGAGTGGATGAGGCGGTACTTAGACAAGATGGGACGCCATGATTTTCCGAGGTCGCTGTTCCAGCGGGGTAAAACGATAATAGCCCGGGTGTTATACGGGGACTCCTGACGCTGAGCTTCGAAGTGCTCGAGTATAGGCAGGGCAGATTCATCATACGGGGGGTGGATAAACACGGTATGGCCGACAGCCGATGTAGCAGTAAACGGATTATCGCGCGAACAATTATTCGGGCAGCCCGCGTCAAATGCCGAAGCGCAAGCGTCAAGGGTAACTGGGCCGTAACTGAAATTAAGGCGGGCAAACTTATCACGGTCAAAGGCTGTGGAGTCGGGTGGGCAGGCAGGTGGTCGGGCAGGTTTGGTTTTAGTGGCAGTGTGGGGGCGGCGCCGGGAATACTGCCGGACAGCAGCGCGTTTTTCAATCGCGGACAATTTGGATAGTGGTAAAAAAGCCATGTATGCCTTGGCAAACTGTAACAATTTCCTTTGCTGCAAACCTTTTCCTTGTCTATGCTAAAGTCTCTCGCCTAAAGCTTACATTGGTTTCGCTGAGCTCTGGTTAAAGATCCCCCGCTGCGTTTCCACTGCGTATGCCCGTCACCCGCCGCGCCGCCGCCGCCGCTACTATGGCTGACCACGCCGCCGCCGCCGCTGCCGCTGCTGCCGCTGGCTTTGAGGCCATGGAAATCGACACCCATGTTGCCCGCGTCATCCAGGTGGAGCTCGCCAAAACTAAAACCCGCGTCCCGACTCGAGACATCATCAACGCCTCCCGCATCCTCGGCGACCGCCGTGAAGTCCGCCAACTCATCGCCTTTTTTACAGAACTCCGTGAGCTCATCGCCGGCATCTACTGGACCCCTGCTCTTGAGGCATGGATACTCCGCCAGTTCCCTCCAGAGTCGGACGCTGGCATGGCCTATCGCGGCTTAACTGCCGACAACCCCCCCGTGTCCCGCGAAGTCGCGCCCGGCGTGAGCGTCTCCACCATCTTCGCGGACATCGACGACTTCCTGTCCAAGCTCGTGGCATGCTTCCACTCCAACTCCAACCTGCCTGGCGTCATCATGCGTTACGCCACTGCCCTTCGCATCGCCCCTAACCACCCCCACCTGCCGGGCACCGCCATCAAGCTCGCCCAACACCTGCGGCGCACCTTCGACCTGCTCCCGGTACATCGTCGGTACGACGAATTCACCGTCGTTGGCGTCATCCAAGCGTGCCTACCCCACTCGGCTCAAGTTGCCCTCGAGGCTGCGAGCCGTCGCGCTGACGAGCCGATCGACTCCTACTCCACCATCTGCCGCCACCTTGAAGCCATTGATCTCGAGTTCGCCGCTGCCGCCAACGGCAAACGCAAATATACTGCCGATGCCCCCCCGCACCGCTACATCCGCCCGGGTGCTGGCCCGTTTCCCCCCGCAGGCCCATCCACCCCCCCTCCCCCCCATCTTGCCCCCACACCCGCCAAATTCACCCAAACCGACTGCCAAACGGATAGTGGTAAAAAAGCCATGTATGCCTTGGCAAACTGTAACAATTTCCTTTGCTGCAAACCTTTTCCTTGTCTATGCTAAAGTCTCTCGCCTAAAGCTTACATTGGTTTCGCTGAGCTCTGGTTAAAGATCCCCCGCTGCGTTTCCACTGCGTGTGCCCGTCACCCGCCGCGCCGCCGCCGCCGCTACATCCGCCCGGGTGCTGGCCCGTTTCCCCCCGCAGGCCCATCCACCCCCCCTCCCCCCCATCTTGCCCCCACACCCGCCAAATTCACCCAAACCGACTGCCAAACGGATAGTGGTAAAAAAGCCATGTATGCCTTGGCAAACTGTAACAATTTCCTTTGCTGCAAACCTTTTCCTTGTCTATGCTAAAGTCTCTCGCCTAAAGCTTACATTGGTTTCGCTGAGCTCTGGTTAAAGATCCCCCGCTGCGTTTCCACTGCGTATGCCCGTCACCCGCCGCGCCGCCGCCGCCGCTACATCCGCCCGGGTGCTGGCCCGTTTCCCCCCGCAGGCCCATCCACCCCCCCTCCCCCCCATCTTGCCCCCACACCCGCCAAATTCACCCAAACCGACTGCCAAACGGATAGTGGTAAAAAAGCCATGTATGCCTTGGCAAACTGTAACAATTTCCTTTGCTGCAAACCTTTTCCTTGTCTATGCTAAAGTCTCTCGCCTAAAGCTTACATTGGTTTCGCTGAGCTCTGGTTAAAGATCCCCCGCTGCGTTTCCACTGCGTATGCCCGTCACCCGCCGCGCCGCCGCCGCCGCTACATCCGCCCGGGTGCTGGCCCGTTTCCCCCCGCAGGCCCATCCACCCCCCTCCCCCCCATCTTGCCCCCACACCCGCCAAATTCACCCAAACCGACTGCCAAACGGATAGTGGTAAAAAAGCCATGTATGCCTTGGCAAACTGTAACAATTTCCTTTGCTGCAAACCTTTTCCTTGTCTATGCTAAAGTCTCTCGCCTAAAGCTTACATTGGTTTCGCTGAGCTCTGGTTAAAGATCCCCCGCTGCGTTTCCACTGCGTATGCCCGTCACCCGCCGCGCCGCCGCCGCCGCTACTATGGCTGACCACGCCGCCGCCGCCGCCGCTGCCGCTGCTGCCGCTGGCTTCGAGGCCATGGAAATCGACACCCATGTTGCCCGCGTCATCCAGGTGGAGCTCGCCAAAACTAAAACCCGCGTCCCGACTCGAGACATCATCAACGCCTCCCGCATCCTCGGCGACCGCCGTGAAGTCCGCCAACTCATCGCCTTTTTTACAGAACTCCGTGAGCTCATCGCCGGCATCTACTGGACCCCTGCTCTTGAGGCATGGATACTCCGCCAGTTCCCTCCAGAGTCGGACGCTGGCATGGCCTATCGCGGCTTAACTGCCGACAACCCCCCCGTGTCCCGCGAAGTCGCGCCCGGCGTGAGCGTCTCCACCATCTTCGCGGACATCGACGACTTCCTGTCCAAGCTCGTGGCATGCTTCCACTCCAACTCCAACCTGCCTGGCGTCATCATGCGTTACGCCACTGCCCTTCGCATCGCCCCTAACCACCCCCACCTGCCGGGCACCGCCATCAAGCTCGCCCAACACCTGCGGCGCACCTTCGACCTGCTCCCGGTACATCGTCGGTACGACGAATTCACCGTCGTTGGTGTCATCCAAGCGTGCCTACCCCACTCGGCTCAAGTTGCCCTCGAGGCTGCGAGCCGTCGCGCTGACGAGCCGATCGACTCCTACTCCACCATCTGCCGCCACCTTGAAGCCATTGATCTCGAGTTCGCCGCTGCCGCCAACGGCAAACGCAAATATACTGCCGATGCCCCCCCGCACCGCTACATCCGCCCGGGTGCTAGCCCGTTTCCCCCCGCAGGCCCATCCACCCCCCCTCCCCCCCATCTTGCCCCCACACCCGCCAAATTCACCCAAACCGACTGCCAAACGGATAGTGGTAAAAAAGCCATGTATGCCTTGGCAAACTGTAACAATTTCCTTTGCTGCAAACCTTTTCCTTGTCTATGCTAAAGTCTCTCGCCTAAAGCTTACATTGGTTTCGCTGAGCTCTGGTTAAAGATCCCCCGCTGCGTTTCCACTGCGTATGCCCGTCACCCGCCGCGCCGCCGCCGCCGCTACTATGGCTGACCACGCCGCCGCCGCCGCCGCTGCCGCTGCTGCCGCTGGCTTCGAGGCCATGGAAATCGACACCCATGTTGCCCGCGTCATCCAGGTGGAGCTCGCCAAAACTAAAACCCGCGTCCCGACTCGAGACATCATCAACGCCTCCCGCATCCTCGGCGACCGCCGTGAAGTCCGCCAACTCATCGCCTTTTTTACAGAACTCCGTGAGCTCATCGCCGGCATCTACTGGACCCCTGCTCTTGAGGCATGGATACTCCGCCAGTTCCCTCCAGAGTCGGACGCTGGCATGGCCTATCGCGGCTTAACTGCCGACAACCCCCCCGTGTCCCGCGAAGTCGCGCCCGGCGTGAGCGTCTCCACCATCTTCGCGGACATCGACGACTTCCTGTCCAAGCTCGTGGCATGCTTCCACTCCAACTCCAACCTGCCTGGCGTCATCATGCGTTACGCCACTGCCCTTCGCATCGCCCCTAACCACCCCCACCTGCCGGGCACCGCCATCAAGCTCGCCCAACACCTGCGGCGCACCTTCGACCTGCTCCCGGTACATCGTCGGTACGACGAATTCACCGTCGTTGGCGTCATCCAAGCGTGCCTACCCCACTCGGCTCAAGTTGCCCTCGAGGCTGCGAGCCGTCGCGCTGACGAGCCGATCGACTCCTACTCCACCATCTGCCGCCACCTTGAAGCCATTGATCTCGAGTTCGCCGCTGCCGCCAACGGCAAACGCAAATATACTGCCGATGCCCCCCCGCACCGCTACATCCGCCCGGGTGCTAGCCCGTTTCCCCCCGCAGGCCCATCCACCCCCCCTCCCCCCCATCTTGCCCCCACACCCGCCAAATTCACCCAAACCGACTGCCAAACGGATAGTGGTAAAAAAGCCATGTATGCCTTGGCAAACTGTAACAATTTCCTTTGCTGCAAACCTTTTCCTTGTCTATGCTAAAGTCTCTCGCCTAAAGCTTACATTGGTTTCGCTGAGCTCTGGTTAAAGATCCCCCGCTGCGTTTCCACTGCGTATGCCCGTCACCCGCCGCGCCGCCGCCGCCGCTACTATGGCTGACCACGCCGCCGCCGCCGCCGCTGCCGCTGCTGCCGCTGGCTTCGAGGCCATGGAAATCGACACCCATGTTGCCCGCGTCATCCAGGTGGAGCTCGCCAAAACTAAAACCCGCGTCCCGACTCGAGACATCATCAACGCCTCCCGCATCCTCGGCGACCGCCGTGAAGTCCGCCAACTCATCGCCTTTTTTACAGAACTCCGTGAGCTCATCGCCGGCATCTACTGGACCCCTGCTCTTCACACCGGTTCCCCGGGTACTCGCTAAATGAAATCCTCCCGGGCTAGAAGCTATGCATAGCGGGGTCACAATCCTGAGATGCAGGTACCGAAAAGAGCACGAGAAATAATTAGTATCCGGTTGATATAGTCAAATATACCGTCATTTGATCAAAACTCAGAGCCCACGTGACCACCCGTCTCGCCAACCCATCCCGCCCCACGGATGCCAATCGGACACACCGGCCGGCACCATCACGCGCATATCGCGTTAGCAGCGCCCTAACGTAGGCTTGTGGTGGCCTTCAGGTGCCTCGTCTTGTGTGTCGCGGGCAGGGATGGGGCTGACGGCGGGATGATGAGGGAGGAGCGCGAGCGGTCACGTGCTAATTATAGGCACGTAGCGCGTGCCACGTAGCCAAAAAGCGTTGCCAGCTACACATCTCGGATTTGAGACCCGTTTGCGGTCTTCAGAAACGAGTACCTACGCGAACCGGTGTGCTGAGGCATGGATACTCCGCCAGTTCCCTCCAGAGTCGGACGCTGGCATGGCCTATCGCGGCTTAACTGCCGACAACCCCCCCGTGTCCCGCGAAGTCGCGCCCGGCGTGAGCGTCTCCAACATCTTCGCGGACATCGACGACTTCCAGTCCAAGCTCGTGGCATGCTTCCACTCCAACTCCAACCTGCCTGGCGTCATCATGCGTTACGCCACTGCCCTTCGCATCGCCCCTAACCACCCCCACCTGCCGGGCACCGCCATCAAGCTCGCCCAACACCTGCGGCGCACCTTCGACCTGCTCCCGGTACATCGTCGGTACGACGAATTCACCGTCGTTGGCGTCATCCAAGCGTGCCTACCCCACTCGGCTCAAGTTGCCCTCGAGGCTGCGAGCCGTCGCGCTGACGAGCCGATCGACTCCTACTCCACCATCTGCCGCCACCTTGAAGCCATTGATCTCGAGTTCGCCGCTGCCGCCAACGGCAAACGCAAATATACTGCCGATGCCCCCCCGCACCGCTACATCCGCCCGGGTGCTGGCCCGTTTCCCCCCGCAGGCCCATCCACCCCCCCTCCCCCCCATCTTGCCCCCACACCCGCCAAATTCACCCAAACCGACTGCCAAACGGAGAGTGGTAAAAAAGCCATGTATGCCTTGGCAAACTGTAACAATTTCCTTTGCTGCAAACCTTTTCCTTGTCTATGCTAAAGTCTCTCGCCTAAAGCTTACATTGGTTTCGCTGAGCTCTGGTTAAAGATCCCCCGCTGCGTTTCCACTGCGTATGCCCGTCACCCGCCGCGCCGCCGCCGCCGCTACATCCGCCCGGGTGCTGGCCCGTTTCCCCCCGCAGGCCCATCCACCCCCCCTCCCCCCCATCTTGCCCCCACACCCGCCAAATTCACCCAAACCGACTGCCAAACGGATAGTGGTAAAAAAGCCATGTATGCCTTGGCAAACTGTAACAATTTCCTTTGCTGCAAACCTTTTCCTTGTCTATGCTAAAGTCTCTCGCCTAAAGCTTACATTGGTTTCGCTGAGCTCTGGTTAAAGATCCCCCGCTGCGTTTCCACTGCGTATGCCCGTCACCCGCCGCGCCGCCGCCGCCGCTACATCCGCCCGGGTGCTGGCCCGTTTCCCCCCGCAGGCCCATCCACCCCCCTCCCCCCCATCTTGCCCCCACACCCGCCAAATTCACCCAAACCGACTGCCAAACGGATAGTGGTAAAAAAGCCATGTATGCCTTGGCAAACTGTAACAATTTCCTTTGCTGCAAACCTTTTCCTTGTCTATGCTAAAGTCTCTCGCCTAAAGCTTACATTGGTTTCGCTGAGCTCTGGTTAAAGATCCCCCGCTGCGTTTCCACTGCGTATGCCCGTCACCCGCCGCGCCGCCGCCGCCGCTACATCCGCCCGGGTGCTGGCCCGTTTCCCCCCGCAGGCCCATCCACCCCCCCTCCCCCCCATCTTGCCCCCACACCCGCCAAATTCACCCAAACCGACTGCCAAACGGAGAGTGGTAAAAAAGCCATGTATGCCTTGGCAAACTGTAACAATTTCCTTTGCTGCAAACCTTTTCCTTGTCTATGCTAAAGTCTCTCGCCTAAAGCTTACATTGGTTTCGCTGAGCTCTGGTTAAAGATCCCCCGCTGCGTTTCCACTGCGTATGCCCGTCACCCGCCGCGCCGCCGCCGCCGCTACTATGGCTGACCACGCCGCCGCCGCCGCTGCCGCTGCTGCCGCTGGCTTCGAGGCCATGGAAATCGACACCCATGTTGCCCGCGTCATCCAGGTGGAGCTCGCCAAAACTAAAACCCGCGTCCCGACTCGAGACATCATCAACGCCTCCCGCATCCTCGGCGACCGCCGTGAAGTCCGCCAACTCATCGCCTTTTTTACAGAACTCCGTGAGCTCATCGCCGGCATCTACTGGACCCCTGCTCTTGAGGCATGGATACTCCGCCAGTTCCCTCCAGAGTCGGACGCTGGCATGGCCTATCGCGGCTTAACTGCCGACAACCCCCCCGTGTCCCGCGAAGTCGCGCCCGGCGTGAGCGTCTCCACCATCTTCGCGGACATCGACGACTTCCTGTCCAAGCTCGTGGCATGCTTCCACTCCAACTCCAACCTGCCTGGCGTCATCATGCGTTACGCCACTGCCCTTCGCATCGCCCCTAACCACCCCCACCTGCCGGGCACCGCCATCAAGCTCGCCCAACACCTGCGGCGCACCTTCGACCTGCTCCCGGTACATCGTCGGTACGACGAATTCACCGTCGTTGGCGTCATCCAAGCGTGCCTACCCCACTCGGCTCAAGTTGCCCTCGAGGCTGCGAGCCGTCGCGCTGACGAGCCGATCGACTCCTACTCCACCATCTGCCGCCACCTTGAAGCCATTGATCTCGAGTTCGCCGCTGCCGCCAACGGCAAACGCAAATATACTGCCGATGGGCCCCCGCACCGCTACATCCGCCCGGGTGCTGGCCCGTTTCCCCCCGCAGGCCCATCCACCCCCCCTCCCCCCCATCTTGCCCCCACACCCGCCAAATTCACCCAAACCGACTGCCAAACGGAGAGTGGTAAAAAAGCCATGTATGCCTTGGCAAACTGTAACAATTTCCTTTGCTGCAAACCTTTTCCTTGTCTATGCTAAAGTCTCTCGCCTAAAGCTTACATTGGTTTCGCTGAGCTCTGGTTAAAGATCCCCCGCTGCGTTTCCACTGCGTATGCCCGTCACCCGCCGCGCCGCCGCCGCCGCTACATCCGCCCGGGTGCTGGCCCGTTTCCCCCCGCAGGCCCATCCACCCCCCCTCCCCCCCATCTTGCCCCCACACCCGCCAAATTCACCCAAACCGACTGCCAAACGGATAGTGGTAAAAAAGCCATGTATGCCTTGGCAAACTGTAACAATTTCCTTTGCTGCAAACCTTTTCCTTGTCTATGCTAAAGTCTCTCGCCTAAAGCTTACATTGGTTTCGCTGAGCTCTGGTTAAAGATCCCCCGCTGCGTTTCCACTGCGTATGCCCGTCACCCGCCGCGCCGCCGCCGCCGCTACTATGGCTGACCACGCCGCCGCCGCCGCCGCTGCCGCTGCTGCCGCTGGCTTCGAGGCCATGGAAATCGACACCCATGTTGCCCGCGTCATCCAGGTGGAGCTCGCCAAAACTAAAACCCGCGTCCCGACTCGAGACATCATCAACGCCTCCCGCATCCTCGGCGACCGCCGTGAAGTCCGCCAACTCATCGCCTTTTTTACATATCTGCGTGAGCTCATCGCCGGCATCTACTGGACCCCTGCTCTTGAGGCATGGATACTCCGCCAGTTCCCTCCAGAGTCGGACGCTGGCATGGCCTATCGCGGCTTAACTGCCGACAACCCCCCCGTGTCCCGCGAAGTCGCGCCCGGCGTGAGCGTCTCCACCATCTTCGCGGACATCGACGACTTCCTGTCCAAGCTCGTGGCATGCTTCCACTCCAACTCCAACCTGCCTGGCGTCATCATGCGTTACGCCACTGCCCTTCGCATCGCCCCTAACCACCCCCACCTGCCGGGCACCGCCATCAAGCTCGCCCAACACCTGCGGCGCACCTTCGACCTGCTCCCGGTACATCGTCGGTACGACGAATTCACCGTCGTTGGCGTCATCCAAGCGTGCCTACCCCACTCGGCTCAAGTTGCCCTCGAGGCTGCGAGCCGTCGCGCTGACGAGCCGATCGACTCCTACTCCACCATCTGCCGCCACCTTGAAGCCATTGATCTCGAGTTCGCCGCTGCCGCCAACGGCAAACGCAAATATACTGCCGATGCCCCCCCGCACCGCTACATCCGCCCGGGTGCTAGCCCGTTTCCCCCCGCAGGCCCATCCACCCCCCCTCCCCCCCATCTTGCCCCCACACCCGCCACCCCCCGCCTTTCTGGCTATGACCGCTATGACGGCAAATGCGATGGCTGCGGCCGAATGGGCCACTCCATCATGAAATGCTCGTCGACGAGCGAGGCTGACAAGCAGGCTTGGCGCCAGACAGTGGCTGCCAACAAGGCAGCTAAAGGTATCACTAAGCTGAACTTGAACCGCCCTGCCGGTCAATGACGGTTTGGGGCCAGTCTAGATTCGATGTCGAAATGTAAATCAATCGATAATGTTTCTTACTGGCCGAGTATGTCCCCCATCCCTGAGACAATGCCTATTGGCTTGCCCCCAGTGAACGAGATAACTCCTGAGAGTGCGGCCGAGCCCTGCGTGCCGGTGTCTGCGCATGACGGGGCCTCCTCTTCAGGCCCGTTGCCTGTCGAGTCGACACACTCGTTGCCTTCGCGCGAGCTGTGCCGGTTCCTGCTTGCTTCTGCCGACTTTGCCATCCCAGCCGACACGGCCACTGCCAAATTGTCCGCGATTGAAAAACGCGATGCTGTCCGGCAGTATTCCCGGCGCCGCCCCCACACTGCCACTAAAACCAAACCTGCCCGACCACCTGCCTGCCCACCCGACTCCACAGCCTTTGACCGTGATGAGTTTGCCCGCCTTAATTTCAGTTACGGCCCAGTTACCCTTGACGCTTGCGCTTCGGCATTTGACGCGGTCTGCCCGATTTTTTGTTCGCGCGATAATCCGTTTACTGCTACATCGGCTGTCGGCCATACCGTGTTTATCCACCCCCCGTATGATGAATCTGCCCTGCCTATACTCGAGCACTTCGAAGCTCAGCGTCAGGAGTCCCCGTATAACACCCGGGCTATTATCGTTTTACCCCGCTGGAACAGCGACCTCGGAAAATCCTGGCGTCCCATCTTGTCTAAGTACCGCCTCATCCACTCATACCCCGCCGGCACTTATCTGTTCCACAATGCCACAACTGCCACTGATGACCTGCCTATGCCACCAACCAACTGGATCGTGGATGTTTACCTCGCCGACAACACTGTCGACGAACAGGCGGCCACGGCGCACAACGACAGTATGCGCTCTGAACACATCAAGGCTCTTGAGCTTGAGTCTAAAACCAATGTAAGCGAAACCAATGTAAGCTTTAGGCGAGAGGCTTTAGCATAGACAAGGAAAAGGTTTGCAGCAAAGGAAATTGTTACAGTTTGCCAAGGCATACATGGCTTTTTTACCACTATCCGTTTGGCAGTCGGTTTGCATGTAGGCATTTAGGTTCATGTATGCAATCTAGGCTTGTTGTCATCATGGGGTCATCGGGTTGTTATGGCTGGTGAAAGCATGGCATGTGGCGAGCATGTGGCAAGCATGTGACAAGCATGTGGCAAGCATGTGACAGGCACGTGGCAAGCATGTGGCGAGCATGTGACAGGCATGTGGCAAGCATATGTGTGTGGGCGGATGAGCAGCTTGGTTGCGTGTTGTTGTGTTAGTATAAGAGAGTGAGTGGTATGAGTATGACGGTATAGGTGTGTGGGTATAGGTAGGTATAGGTGGGTATATAGGTAGGTATAGATAGGTAACGCTAACAGCCAGCCTTGTTGACGCGGGGCGCTCACCATGTGTTGGTATTTTTCGCGGATGAGAGCGCGCACGGTGGCATGATTGAGATAAGTATAGTATTTGAATTCGATTATCTAAATTTTTTGGACTGCTCCGGGATCGGTGCTGGGAGATTTGGTTTCGGTGGCCCGGTCCCAGTCGAATCCGACGATGCGTGCTGCGCCCGGCTTGCAGTGTTAAGGGCGGAAGTGAGTGAGTAGCATGGTCGTGGGGAGCATGGTGGGTGCTTGGGCCGCGCCGGGACATCGCGAAGCGCCGGTTGCCCCTTCTTGGGTGTCCGCTAGGCGATCGGGGATGTTGATGCACGGGACTGCGTGTGTAGTTCTGTCGGTTAGGTCGGAGAGCATGGTGTCTTTGTTGGGGGAGGAGAAGCCAGCCACAGATTTGTTGCCCGCGTCCGTGTATAGTACGTGCCAGCGACCGCCGTTCAAGACTTCCAGCTCGTTGAGGAGGAGTTTAAGCGTGCTATTGTGTCGATCTGTCTTTAGGCCGGCCATGGAGGGGCAATTGCCGGCCATGTGGCCGTTGTTTATGTGCTGTCCGCATTTCCCGCATGTGAAGGACGGCTGGCCTTTGCGTCTCATTCGGCTGGCGAGGACGCAAGCGGGGTGGACCACGTTATGGCACCCAGTGACTGGGCAATTCCAAACTACGCCTGCAGCGGGGAGGTGGCAGTGGGTACAATGACGTCGACCGGCGTTATTTACTTCTCGTGGCGGAAGGCAGTCATGTGTCATGGGTGTGCACGAGGCCGGGATGAAGCCCATGTGCTTTTGGGCCTTGATTTCCGCAAGGTTGAGGATTTCCGGGGCCCAGTGGACGAGGTATTGGTTAACCCCATCTAATCCTCCAGATGTAGAGGTGATGCGGGTCACGTCGCTGGCCGGCATGGAAGTTTCATGGACTGTGAGGGGTTGCGTGCGGAATTGGGCCGTGCGGCTTTGGACTGGGGCGCGCTGGGGGTGTAGGACCGGCGGGCCGAGTTGTGGGCGGCATGCGGTGCGCGGAAGGATAGATAATCATGTGTTGTGTACGGCGGAGAGCCGACACATGTCGGGGGGGTGGTAGCGCGGCGGGGGTGCGGTACCTCTTGGTAGGGTGAGAATTTGCGATAGGGTATGTAATGCCTTCGGGAGGGCGGATCGGATCGCGGCCGGGGTGTGGGTGGGGGCGGCTCTGGTAATCTCTGCGACCGGTTTGAGGCGGTATATGGGGGCGTCGTTCCGTCGGTGGGTTGCCATGGCGTCCCCCCAGGTCTCAAGGCCGACTGCTCAGAGCGGGGTCACCCAACGCATAATGGCCGCGGTTTTAGATTTGACTTTGTATTGCTTGTACATGGCGGTCCTATCAGCGGGAGATAGGTGGTCCGATAGTTTGGTCCGTGTTGCTGCCTTCACGGCCTCGTGCCGTCAGTTGAAGGCCTCGCGTATGGAGGCGGCGAGGTGTGTGTCGTCGGCGAAGGCGTACGAGGACCCCGTGACGTGGAGGTGCAGATCGCGGTGAATGTGCGTGAGGCTTCGCAGTGCCGGATAGGTGTGGGAGGATGCTCCGGCCACTTGGCGTATCTAGCGACCATGTCTTTGATGTGAGCCCCGTACATGCCCCCCCTTAGGCCGGGTGCGGTCAGTGTGCTCCTTACGTGTTCATGTGTCATTGAGGCTGATTTGGCTCGGATGGAGAGGAAACCGAGGCCAAGTTGCTCTAGGGGGCGCTGCAAGGCTTGTCGCGGAATGGACTTCGTGGCGGACACAACGTTGCGGTACCCCGTGCCGAGGAGGCCATCGAATTGGCGGAGTTGTTCGGTGGAGAAAAGGCCTAGTTGTAGTGAGAAGAGCGTCCCCTTCACGAGGGACTCGACTAAATGGGTCTTCTTGGTGGAGGAAAGGCGCAGTGTGGAGATAGCCCGGCCTATGGGTCGGAGTTCACGGAGCACAGTGGAGTGGTGCGCCGTAAAGTTAAGTGTCATGTGGTGGGGACCCCTAGGAATTTATACGGTTGGTCCGGGGAGAGGCGGTCTATGGGTTCGAGATGGCCTAATACTCCGAGGAGGCGCTGGTGGGAAAGTTGTTGGGAGAGGGCCGCCCGGTTCGCGGGGGAGAGGGGTTTTGGTCTACTTCATAGGGCTCCAGTGGCCTTGCATTTGGAGGCTTCTACCGGCATTTTTGTGTAATCGCTGAATTTAATGAGTTTGGTGAGTTGGAGTTTCATGTCCGCTATTGTAGAAGTGGTAATGCTGATGTCGTCCGCAAAGCCGTGGCCGGCATAGGTTCGTCGATTCGGGTGGGTGTCCTCCCGCGTGCAGTGGAGAGGGTAGCCCCGGCTACCGACCTGGAGCCATTGCATCAGGGGTTCTAGGAAGAGAGTGAACATGAAGGGGGATAGAGAGTCTCTTTGTAGGGTGCCTCTATTCACTTGGACCTTTGTTGTTCCCCTCCATGAGGTGGGATATGAGGTCGTCGTTTTGGAATATATGTCCCTACACACAACGATGTACTACGTGAGCATGCTCATGTTCGTCATGGTTTTGCAGAGTAGCTCGTGGTTGGTGGAGCCAAAGGCGCCTTTGAAGTCAACATATACCGACGTGTATATGTCCTTGTGGTGTTCCTTTGCGTCAGCACATATGCGGTAATGATTGTGGTGAGACCATCGTGCAGCTGCATGCCAGGGACGAAGTCATCGTTCGTGCCGCATCGAATGCCGTGTTCCCCGGCGTACGCCGCCCCAATCTTGTAGTGTAGGAAGGCTGTCCACAGCTTCAGCACGCAGTTCATGAGGGCAATGTGTCGATAGTTGCCGCATTCAGCCGGGGAGTCCCGTTTGTACATCAGACATGTGACGCTAGCGCACCAAGTTGAGGGGGTGTACAAGTGGCTGCTAGCCAAGCAAGACGGCCATGTCACTTTGAAGGTCGTTGCATCCTTCAAATTGCAAAAAATAAGTAATGTTCATTAATTTTGACGCATGTAGTGGGATGGGGTGTTACACATTCTGGCTAATTTTTAGATGTGGGTGCGCGCCACCTGCATTACATACATCGTGCTGCTACAAGGATGTATTTGGTATGTTTACCTCTTGCGTGATCGCCGGCTAGTGGCCGCATAGTTTTTTATTGATTTGCTCCAGCGCGGGTTATATGGAGCCGATCGATGGCGCCCCATATAGAGCTACGCTTAATTACTGTCAGCATTGTTTATTGTACATTATAAGGCGCGCGCCCGAAATCCTATAATTCTGTGGTAGATACAATTACCCAGCGAAGCGTCGATTTTTCGGCGGTGAGCTTTACTCCCCTACGGGTACCCGTATAGTGCAGCGGATCGGGCCTATAGGTGCATGACTAAAGCGCTTATCTACTTTCATGTACTACTAAGTACTATAATCCACCCACCCACCCACCCGCCCGCCCACGGTCCTTAATTACACAGCCGTCCGATTAAAATCTCACGGTTGGGAGGTATTGGTACTGGTACTCGCTATTCGCTGCCGGTAATGGAAAAAAATACTCTAGTAGCGACTACTTCAAAGCGCTGGCAATGCGAACGTTCGCTTCTGGTACTGGTACTCGCTACTCGCTGCTGGTACTGCTGGTACTGCTGGTACTACTGGTACTGGTGTGAATTACAAAAAGGGTAGTTCCCCAGAACTGCTTGTACTGGTACTGGTACTCGCTACTCGCTGCTGGTAATGGAAAAAAAACTCTGGTACTTCGAAGCGCTGGCAATGCAAACGCTCGCTGCTGGTACCTCAAAGCGCTGGCAATGCAATTCATGGAACTGTAGGCCAGTGATATAGAACCCGTTTTTTTCTAATTTTCTGAAAAATCGACGCATCGCTGATTCAACTGTCAAGTTACTTCATACTATGCAGTGTCTACTCATCACTGCATCCGTGGGCCCGAGTGTATGACGTGTTATATATGTTATCCATGAAGATATGTAAACCAATAAACACGACGATTTTTCTGCCCACACCCTCGGAAGTTCCGATGCATATACACGCCCATCATATTTCCTAGATCATAACGCTCCCGCAGCACCACAAGCCAGCACTTTTCTCTCTCGCCCTTTACTCCTCAGCAAAAACCCAGCCGACACGCTTGTCTAGAATTGTCGATGACACAACTCGCAAGAGCATGGCAACAAGCACGTTAAGGATAGAGAGGCTGCGCCAATAAGGCTGCTCGGAAGCATGCCGGAAACGTTGCGGGAACAGCAAGGGCGATGGCCCGCAGCGAGAATTTCGTCCGCCGGTGGGCTAGGCGCGCTGAACCGGGACAAGGCTTCGGTAACCGTGCGCGTCAAGCAGGGATGCCGCGCGTCCTCAGCAACAAGGCTGCTTCGGCGGCGAGGCGAATGACCGAGGGAAAGGAGGCCGTAGGGGCCGCTACTATTGCTTGCCGACTGAGGGCGTCTGGCCATAAGGCAAAGACCGCCAGCACGAGCACTCTTTGCCGCGCTTTGAAGCGAGGGCGGCCGGAGGGGTTGCAGTTAAAGTCAATGGATAAGAGGCAACGCCTCGCTGAGAGTCACGAGCAGCAACGAGTGGTATGGGTAAAAGGGAACAAAACGTTAGACATGCAAAATTGCATGTGTTCATATATTCTAAAATATTTCGGCAGCACAAGCTCTCGTGGAGACGAAGGTGGCAATGCCGCGGCAAAACAGCGAAGCAAGAGGTAGTGAAGCATCAAAACCAAGCACATGTGTACAGCGCGTTGGCATCAAATGGCGTGTCTAGCTTGTGTGCAGTCACGGCAACCATAGGGCGCATGTAATACAAGACAAAATGTGCGGGTGCGAAAGAATACTGCAAAGTGATTGTTAGCAAAGGGCTAGGGTATTGTTGGTTGGGGTGGGGCAATAGTGGCGTGCGCATGTGCACGATGTGGCGTGATAACATCGCCACTGCAGTGCTGCCTTGTGGTGCATCTCTCAAACCCACGGCATATCGCTCAGTGCATTGCGAGGAAACGTCAAAACATTTTAATATAAATATCACTTAATACTACGCGAGCAGGGCTACAATTTTCACACTAGCATCACGGTCGTCCGAGGTCATTTAGGCAATTTTGATTTTTTGAAGTAATGTGTCGAAATCTTATGTCAGTGTCAGCGTGTGGTCAATAACACGTTGGCGTGAAACTTTCCGCCAAGTGGACCGTCCTCAAGACCTGATACACGGTGGCGGGACAGTGAGTTGTGTATCATCGTGCACGGACCACTCATACTTGGCCCATGCCCCCTTCAGCGATGCCCACGGCCGGATCTCCCCTTTCACAACATTATTTCTGCGACAGTCTCAGCAGTCGAGACTCAAAGACAAACAAAGGTGGTATGCAGTGGTGATGCAAAGGCGAGAGGCTTCAATGTTTTGACGATACAAAGATATTGGTTTATATCACAACGCTTACCACATGGCAGCATTATACATCAGTACATATACCCATAGTAACAGCATGTACACATTGTACTAGTACCGGTACACATTGTACATGTGCTAACTCGTTGCATATCGTACTCGTATAATTCTCAGATTTTCACCATCGAGCATAAAGTGCACGCCATTGTCGTCCCACTGGGCTCACCATGGTGCGCTATGAGCATGCGGCCATGCACTACTACCGCTACATAAAAGCTTTGGCCTACGGCAAGGAGGCCGCGAGAACCCTCTCCCGCATGCGCGTGCAACAATTACAGCCGCATTTTGTCCATGATTTGGCCCATAAACCATCGTCATCGACACATGGGGCTCGGTCCACGTCGTGAATGACCTAATTTCAATGCCCTACTGCTACGTGTATGGTGGATAGTGATCATACCAAGGGTGATGTGGTATGAGTACGGGGGCAGTGTTGTCCCATGCCTATTTATGTACACGAGTGGCGCAATTTGTGGTTTTGAAGGGCTAGCGCCAGAAGCCTTGCTTTTGCCTGAATGGAAGTGTTGACGGCAACGGCTACTGCGTGGCAATATATATGAGGTGTATCGCGCCATTGCGGCATTCCCCGCCAGCCGTACGACCCTGAGTAACATGCATGCACGCGCGTACGGTCTCAGTGTAGCCGCGCATGGGCGTGTGGTTCAAATTCGCACACCCCGTACTTATGTGGATAGGTGTATGTATATTCCCTATACAGCAGCAACTACAGAGTACAGAACGGCTTGCTGTACTACCGCGTGGGGACCGATTTGAACCAGTTATTCCGCTGTAAAAAACCCGTCATTAAATTTGACCCCTGTAGTACGGGGCGCGTGGCGCTGTGACTGGATACTATCCAGGTACGGGCAGCCATATATGTCAGCTTTTAGGACATGTGAATACTACTCGTATAGAATGATACGTCGCATTGGTGGGATTTCCGTCTCGGTTAATAACCCCGAACTTCGCACTTCGTAGTGTCATCGGGCCCCGAACACACGACTGCAGGGTGGATTAAGCGCGCGCGCGCTACGCTGCGCTGCAAGGAGTAATCGTGTCGTTAATAAGGGGTACGGAAAAGCATCGGATATGACGGAGCGTCGCCTACCCAGGGCTTTCCGTAACTGGATTGCTGCCAAAACGGCCGTCGTAGAGACGCTGCAAGAGTTTCACTGGTGCCAGTCCTGTCCCGGGGGCGGAAAAAAAAAGCATCGGATGGTGACGGATACCGCGTGAGGGCGCGGGGAGTCGCGCGCGCAGTAGATGCGCATCAGCACGATCAGCAGTGGGCGATGGGCATCGGCTGGGCCGACGAGCGCGGAATACTGCTCAGGGGGGCGGCGCCGAACACCTCAGTAGGGTGCTACCACTTCTCACCGTTGCCTGCGCCGCGGCACTACTAGCATCTTGCGTCACGCATATGCGAACACTCGTCCGCGTCATCGTGCGCAGGACAGCAAGAAACTTATACATGATGTCCGCTGATATAAGTCGGCTAGCAGCGCGTTATCGATCTGTGCGAGTCTTCGGAGGCCGTCGCCCACGGCACTCCCAGCAAAGGCCATTCCAAGAAACAGCGAGTGGACGACGCGCTTCCTGCGACGCCCGCCAGCGTGACTGGCGGTGTGGGCGAACCCCCTGCCGCCCCGCTGCCGCCGCCCAAGCCTTTTTCGCCTCATCGTCACACAACATACTACGCTATCGATGAACGTCGGCTTTCCAAAGATGTGACACTTCGTATCGATAGAGGGGCAGGTGGGGAACATCAGCAGATTGTGCAAGAACTGCTGCCGCGTTTGGAGGGTGCGCGACACGAGGCAGCGCATAGTCAAGGGGACGAACAGCTGGGACCTACAGTATCAGCACCCCAACTTAGTGCGTCCACATCACCTGGTTCGCCCAGGTCAATCCTTCGCGAAACGCCACCAGGATCCCACCTCTTTGCCCTTGATCCATACTTCAAGTCGTCTGAGTCATCCCCATGGACGGCATCCTTGAGTGGTGCCTCGTCGTCTTGTTCATAGCGTGCGTCGCTGCAAAGAGAGGAGCCCTCCGCAGCACTCATCGCTTGCATCTAGCACCGCCTTCTGCTTCGTAGCAAGCCGAGCAAGTTGCTTTTTGTACGTGACTGAATTCGTAGCTCTTGCCCAACTGCATGCACATCGTTATATGTCAATCAGCCAGCAACACCACTGACAGCGTCATTGGCCTAGGCACATGCTGCAATAGGCTCATGCATTGCCCACATCCAGAGCACAATGTTACACCATGTTCACAGCATGCGGAAGATGCCGTGAGGGGGGGGGGGGGGGGGGGGGGGGGGGGGGGGGGGGGGGGGGGGGGGGGCATTCCAAGCCTGGCTCACCCTCAACGGCATCAGCCGGCCGTAGTGGCAGATGTATGGTCCCAAATAGGCATGCAACTTCAAACAGTCGGTCTGCGGCGGTTGAGGAGGCACACCAAAGCACATCAATGCCATGAATGTCATCCCCATTTAACTTTGTCACGCCGCTGAGCAACAGAAGATAAATTCAATGATTGAGTCAATTGTTATATTATAATAAAAAAGTTATCTATGAAATGTTGCTTTACTATAAATACACCTTGTACCGTACTTGCTGCATTGCACACGGGGGGCGCACCAGCTCTTTGGTGCTCTTGAAAGTGATTTCCGCGGTGCTCGTGGTGTTGCGCCGCCCCGGCGCGAGCCGTCCAGGCTCTCCGACACTGCCGCCGCCGCCACCTTCACGCCCCGCACACTCCCGGCGCCAGCAGGTCCACCGCCGGCGGCACAACCGCGGCCCTAATCGCCCCCGCGGTCTTGGCGTCCCGCTGCGACATGGAGGGAAAAGGGGTGGGGTCCTACCTGCTCTATGAGATCGTGCTTCTTGGTGGCTGCATCGATCATAACAGCGATCACGATCACGATCATGATCACGATCGTGTCGGGCAGCGTCCCCCTCCCCCCCCCCCCCCCCCCCCTTCTCCCCACCCCCCATGCCCCACCCCCCATGCAGCTGGCAGCTGGCATGCACTCATAGTGCAGCTAGCTATGCTGCTGCACCCATGCATGCCGCCACTGCAGGTACACTGGGGTCGCAGGATGTGTCCATGGAATTATTACAAATTCCTAACCAATTCCTAGCCAATTCCTTAGCAGCCTGGCGCCTTCGCTGCCCTGCCCGCTAAAGCTGCCCCGCCCTGCGCCATCCTCGGGCTGCGCCTCAACAGGGTGCACTGCCCCATTACGCAGCCTTCTGCCGAACATGGCTGCCATCAGGAACTGAGCCCCCCCCCCCCCAACCCCCAGCTGCAGCGAACTTGCTGCATGCCCTCCGTCGTGCCGCCCGCCCGTCACCTGCAGCACAGCCACTACCCCTCAGTGGTGGGCAGGCGGCAGCCTCGCGCACCTACTGCTTGCTGCCCATCTCCCCCCCCCATCCCCCCCGCCACCTACAGCACAGGCATTGCCCCTCCGCGGTGGGCAGCACGGCCCAGTCGCGCGCACATGCTGCTCGCCGCCGGCCCGCCCGCCCGCCTGCCCGCCACCTGCAGCACAGCCACTAGCGCTCAGCGGTGAGTGGCAGGGCACAATGGCGCGCACCTGCTGCACATTCTCCCCTTACCCGCCCACTAGCCACCTCTGTTGCTCGGGCTGCGGCCCCCACAGGCTGCACCTTCCGTCAGCGCCGCCCCATGCCCCGTCGTTCCCGCAAGATCAGCCGCGCCTGACATCACAGCCAGCCACCTGGCGTGGAGTCTGCCGCTATATTAAGAAAGCCGTAGAGATGGGTAGAATTAGTACTGCCTGAGGCCATTGTACCGACCAGAGCCGGCCAAAGCCGGTCCCGGAAAGGGGGATTGCGCAGCTGCGATGGGGTGCGTTACTGTGGGGACGAGTGAGAACCGCCTGCCCGCTGCCGGTTTTTATTAGCGACTGTACCTGGCACCTGACCGCAGCTCTTGCGCCAGCACGGCACTCGTCCGCAGAATGGCGGACGCCGCAGCGCCAACCAGGACCTGCCCATACAAAGGCCGAGTCATAAGTGCAATCCGGCGCCTGTCCATACTATGGCCTACCCGGCACCGTGCGTTGTGGCCATGTGCAGATGGGCTTGCCCAGCGCGGCCCATGAGAACATGAGACGAGACAAATGTTCCCTGCTACCATGGGTCGACATGTGTGGACATCTGCCGGCAGACGGCCCATGGCCACACGGATGTGACCCGGATGGCTCCATGTGTACATAGGACATTCCATGTGGACATGCATGGATAATCATGCATGGATGGAGGCTCCATGTCCACATGGACCGCTCCATGTACACATGGGCCGTATGTCACATGTACAAATGGGCTTAAAAAGGCGCCACCAGGGGAAAGGAAGCAGCAGCAAATAGCGGGGCAGGGAGGGGGCCCAAGGCCTAGGTGCCCTGCGCCGTGTCCAGCGGGCCACGGGTTGGACCGTGCGCGGCTGCATGCGCCTCCGGGGCCAGCTGAGGTTTTACAAACTGCGCGTTCATATGGCGCCGCGAAGAGGGGGGGAGGGGGGGGGGCGGGGGGGGTAGGTATGGCACGCAAGCCGCGAATGTGTTATCACACAACACTACTGCAGTGAAAGCGTCGGCGACCAGGGGGGGCGCGCCGGCATCGCCGCCACCAGGCCCGAGCAGCGTGCAGTTGACTGAGGGCATCAACTTGCTGGCGACTAACTGCCTGTAACTGCCATTGGAGTAACTGGTTACCGTGCGGTTGTCGAGGTGCGCATGCCAGTCGGCCGTGGGGAAAACCGCGCGCCCGATATTGCTGTCTGCGGCGCTGTAGGGGGAGGGATGCTGGGGGGAGGGGGGGGGGGGGGGGGGGGGGGTTCGAGCGGGAGAGGAGTCTGGAGGCGGTACGACAGAGTCGAAGGGACGGCAAATGGTCTTCAGCGCGGCTCGCACTTGATCCGGGTCCTGCGGGCCGTGGTGTGGACGGGCGCGCCTCGTCCGGGGCAGCTACGGTGCTAAAACAGCGCTTGTCAGTGCGGTGGGAAGGGACGACTGCCGCCGCCACAGGCCGCTCGCGTGGACTGATGGTAAGGTGCACCAGCGAGTGTCATCACGCAGCACTGCAGTGGATGCGTCGCGCCGGGAGGCGGGGAGGCGGCATTGCCGACCCAAAGCAGGCGGACCGCCGAGCAGAGCTACATGTATGGAGATACCTGTACGCGGATACAGGTACCCGTCAACGTCGCATACCCGTACGTATACCCGTCAGACAAATAACCATACTACAGTATAACAGGATATGATCCTGTGACGGCTATTATTGAAATTATGAGGAGTGCGTAGTACTTTACAGCTGTGTGCCGTGGCGCTGCCGGCCCACTCCCGCTCTAAACCCCCGCATACCAAACGAACCTTCATCGGGAATTTTCCGAAAATATTTCCATGCTTTTTCTGTGGGTTTATCAACCGAGATCGGAGATCCCACCAGGGGTTTATTACCCCTGATCCCACAACCCGGGTACCAACACGTAGAATGAACTTAATTTTTATACAGTACCTGTACGAGTTCTGATCTGAACTAGTTTATGGGGTTTCCTCCCTTGACCTAACCGCTTTTCGGCTACAAGTGCTGCTCAGTGGTACGGGAACTAGGCATCTGTCGTTGCGCCCTTTTTGGGTGCAGCACGAGTAGACATAAAAGCAGCCATAACAGCTGAGCCTGCCATCTTCCAGTTTTCGCTGCGTTCCACGCAGCGCCGCCCCCCTGACTCCGTTTTCCCTCCACGCTTTCGCTAAACCATCCTGCCAATTTCGGCTCTTGACCATGTAAAACAGCCTGCGCGACCTTTTTTGGCAAAACCAGACTCAACTTGAAACCTGAGGACTTAACTGCCTTTATTTTGGGCGGGGTCCCCCCTCCCGTCACGGCGCCCTGGATTTTACCGGGAATGGGAAAATGTTCCAGCTATGGCGTCGGGCCCTCCTTAGGCAGAAGTTACGATCGTCAAACGAAAGGGGCGCGATGCGCGCGCCCATCGGAGGAATGTAGGAGATCTTCGACCATTCAAGCCGTTTCCCTGGAGGAAGCGGCGCCGGTATTCGCGCCAAGTTACGATCGTCAAACGATACGGGCGGGGGGCGCGCGCTTGTCAGCCGAATTCGAACGGGCGCCCGGGGCTCTGCGGGCATCAATCATCCATTGTGCCTCGATCCACACGACTCAGCGAGCCTCTGCCCACTCCCGCTCTGCTTCAACCACGCCCCGCCGCAGCGTATAGCACGACATGTTCGCCCACTCCGCCGACTCGGATGCGGAATCGGACGAGATGGGGGTTTTGGATCCGGTCACGATCGCGCAAATAGTCGCCGAAGAGGAGGAGACTGCCAATGATCTCTCTCGGCGCCTCTGCAGTATTCTGCTGCTGGGGGCGCCAGATCTGCAATGGGGCGACCCGGACGATGACTTCGACCCCATGGACTACTTCGTCGTTCCGGAGGATGGCGGCGGGCGCCGACAAGGCGGGCGGGGCACAGCGCGTGGACCCTTGGAGGTAGCGCGCCGCCCCTACCAGGAAGCCTCTGAAGATGGGTCGCGGGAAGAAAAGAGGCAGCGCGACTTTTATAACGGCAAGTGGTACACCCGATACCTGTCTGGTATGCGTCAGGGATCACTGGCCTGGGACGAATTCCGTTTCAAGTTCCGAGTTCCTTGGCCCATGTTCAACTGGCTGCTACAGCGGACTCGTGCCTCCAAACTTTTCCCCGACGAGACGCTAAAGAAGGCTGGCAACCCTCCCGCACCGCTCGGCTTGAAGCTTGCTGCGGCTCTCCGTATGCTTGCCCTGGGCATCCCGATCGACGGCATTGAGGATAGTTCTGACTTGTCCAAGGCTACCTTGGGAACTTTCATGTTCGGTATGGACAGGCAAGAAGGCAAGAAGCAGACTGTGATAGGATGGTTTCGGTGGTTCGTCCGGACTTTTCAGCCTGTGTGGATCCAGGCGCCGCGAACGCAAGCCGACGTGCAGAAGCAGCAGCGCATCTTTGCTCGTTGCGGCTTTCCCGGTGCCGTATCCAGTCAAGACGCTGTCCACAATGGCGGTTACGACAACGCCCCGGCTTCGGAGCGCGCCAATATGGTTGGCAAGGAGGGTACCCTACGCTAGCTTGGAATGTGAATGTGGGTCACCAGAAGTGAGCCCCCCCCCCCCCCCCCCTCTACACTCGCCCCAAACCAGCGCAATTCTTGTTGGTTCAAGCGCCTCAGCGCCGTTCTTGTATCTCCCTCAAATGTTGTGCTGTTATGTACCTCTGCTGTGCAGGTTGATCTTTTCTGTCCACGGTCCCTTTGCTGGGGGTCGTAATGACAAAACCATAGTGAGAGATGACCCATTCATAAGTGAGGTGCGTGCTGGCGGATTGATTCTTCCCGCTTGCGCTATGGTGGTTCCCTCATGCCGATTGAATGCTGGGGTTGGTTTCAACTGCAGGTGAGAGAAAACAAACTGTTCACAGAAGCCACATGGCAGACGTATAGATCTGATGGCAGCCTTCGCGAACACAAGGGTGTCCATGCCATCAATGACGGGGGTTACCACAGATGGAGAGAGACGATGGCGGGTCAAAAGCCGGATGAGGCTGGCACACTTGCCCTGGCGGTTGCTGGCGCTCTCAGCGAAAGTGTGCGAAAGGACTCGGAATGTGTATTTGGGATCAAGAAGAAAAGGTGGCGTGTTCTGAAGGTGTGACATTATGACGGGCCATGTGCGCAGCTGGCAGTGCCGTGTTATGGCACATGCGTTATTGTGTGTGTGTGTGTGTGTGTGTGTGTGTGTGTGGGATGCGTCGGTGATGGCAGCCCATGTGCATATGTACATATGCCGCTCACGCTGTGTTGTGCGCTGTGTGATGATATTTACATGTGTGCGCTGCTCAGCGCCTGACTACATACTGGCAGGCGCTGCCTCCGGCTGGCAGCGCTCTGTGATTATATGTGTGTGTGTGTGTGTGTGTGTGTGTGTGTGGGATGCGTCGGTGATGGCAGCCCATGTGCATATGTCCATATGCCGCTCACGCTGTGCTGTGCGCTGTGTGATAATATTTACATGTGTGCGCTTCTCAGCGCCTGACTACATACTGGCAGGCGCTGCCTTCGACTGGCAGCGCTCTGTGACTATATGTGTGTGTGTGTGTGGGATGCGTCGGTGATGGCAGCCCATGTGCATATGTACATATGCCGCTCACGCTGTGCTGTGCGCTGTGTGATAATATTTACATGTGTGCGCTGCTCAGCGCCTGACTACATACTGGCAGGCGCTGCCTCCGGCTGGCAGCGCTCTGTGACTATATGTGTGTGTGGGATGCGTCGGTGATGGCAGCCCATGTGCATATGTATATACATGTGCCGCTCATGCTGTGCGCCATATGATGAAGTATATAGGCTGTGCTAATCCGCCCCTGTGTCACAGGTCCCTTCGAATGTGTCAACCAAAGAACAACTGGACGACATGTTCCGGTCGTGCTCAACACTGCACAACATGTTGTCGCAGTACGATGGTCTCAACACAATCGGGGAGCGTGATGATGACTGGGAGCCGCTGGAGTTGGACGCCATCGGGGGGACAGCATCTGCGGCGGTGGAAATGATCAATGAGCAAATGCGGATGGACGCTAACCCGGAGGATCTGCCAACTGACCTCGTCGATTCGGATGTAGGTGCCGCCGACGTGCGCACCAGATTTACCGTAGCTGAGCAGCTCATCAAGTGGACAGCGCGTATGCCTGTCCATGTCGCTACAGATCTGAGTAGGTCGGCAGCCAGCATCAGCTGAGGAGGTAGAGCAGGATGAGGACTACACCAGTAGGCAGGAAGCCATAGCTGAGCATATCAGCTACATGATCAGAAAGAAGATGTTATGCAAGCTGAAGCATGCCAGCGTCTGCATGCCAATGTGTGACAGGCCTGTGAATGGCTGCCCAGGGCCATGGCATGATACTCTGTGAAATGTGTCTACATATACATAGGGTAGGGAAGGTGTAATGGATGATGCCTCTGTGACATTATTTCCTATTTGGGGGGGGGGGGGGGGGGGGGGGGCTATGCTGACTATTCTAGAAACAAAGTTGGTGGCCCGGCAGCAGCCTTGTCCTGCAGCATCTGCCCTACAGTGGCAGGGTTGTAGTCAGAGGGAGCAGGAGAGCTGTAATCCACAGGGGCCGGGTTGGCTTGCTGGGGGGCGGTAGGAGCCTCATCCTCTTCTTCCAAATTGTTCATGAGGATTTGCATCGCCTTGTCCCTCTGTTGCTCATTGCCGTGCTTCAGCAGGAGTTGTGCAGTCCATATCTTGTTGTTCTTGGAAAGTGCGGAGGCAGTAGAGTTGGATGCCTTCTTCTGCTCCCCGAAATGCTGTGCCACAAGGTTGTAAGCGGCCTCAGTCCGCTCCCCCTCACGACGAGTCCTCTTGCGGCTGTTCTCAAGCAGGCTCACGTTGAGTGGCGCGGCCTGTGGCTGGACCTGCGCCGGTGGGGGGTGTACCACCGAGGCAGAACTCGCCAATGTTCTTGCCGTTGGGCAGCTGGCCGAATAGAACAAAGCACTCCCAGGCGGGCTCGGTCCAAGCGGTAGGGATCGGCTTGCCCCGCACGCGGGCCCTGGACGAGCTGAAGTGCTCCCAATACTCGAGCTTGGCAGCGCTTTGCACGTCTGCCCATTTCTTGCCGCTTGGTGGCTTCTTGTCGGGGCCGAGGTGTCGGCGCAAGATAGGCAGGATCTCGTTATGCACAATCTTCACGATCTCGGCATGCTTGGTGAACAGAGGGCTCTTGCCCTTATTCTTGCCTGACTCGGTAAAGGAGGTGCGACGCTCGTAAGACTCCTCGATAGTCGGGTGACCATCCTTCCCAGGGGTCCAGATACCAAGGGCCACGACGTCCGAAGCAAACTTGTTGTAGAAAGACTGTGCGAGCTTGTCGCGCTTGAGGACTGTCTGCGTGGACCAAGACGCAGAGCGATTGGCGGCCAAGACGCAGCGGACGGCGACTAGCACCTCCCCCATCGCCCACTTCGAGTTGGCTTTGACCGTCGGCGCAGCTGCGCCCTCGCCATCACCGATGCCGTCTTCACACGCAGATTCAACTTCCGGGGAGATAAGGGCTGGTGAGGCGTCGGCGATGGCGTCGTCAGCGTCGGTCTCGCCCTCGCCCACGTCGTCCCAGAAGGCATTCTCAACATCATCAAGGGCAACATCGCCCGCAGCGACTGCAGGAGGCGACTCAACCATCCGCGCACAAGCCTCGTCGACCAGGGCAATGAAGGAGGAAGGAGCAGTGGCGGGGTCGGTGGTGTGTGGCGCTGGCATAGTGGGAGCTACGACGTGACGCCTCGTTGACCTGACTGCGCGCAGTCAGCACACGTGTCAATACCTTGACCGCGGGTGCGGGGGGGGGGGGGGGGCAGCCGGTGCGTCGCCTGCACCGAGAAATGCGGACGTGTTGGCACGCTTCGGGACGGACGGCGGTGGTACAGAAGCTGCGAGGGGCCGGAGGGGGGGCGGGGGGGCGAGGACGCGCGATCGCGCATGATGGGCTCACCTGATGTCTTTCGTCGGAGGAAATGGCTTTCGTCGGAGATCTCCGACGAAACGGCTGACGGCTGTAGGAAATCACTCCTCCGACCATTCTCCGACGAAGTTATAGGGCGCGAGACCGCTTCGTCTGACGATCGTAACTTGGGGGGTTGCGCGTCCCATTTCCTAAAGCCGGGGTATCCGGGTGTGTTCGGTACGATTCTACGATCCCGGACGTTTCGTTTGACGATCGTAACTTCTGCCTTACATCGCCTTTTTTGTTGCACATGTATCGCACTCCCGAAATGCTTTGCTCCGCGGGTTGCATGGGGCTTGCCCCAACTCGCATTACTCGAATGGGCCGACGCCCTAACGGGTAGGGCGGACCTTTCGTGGTCAGTGCCGGGTATTTTGATGGCAGTGTTTTAGACGGTGATCCAATAGTGTTGGAAATTCCGTCACTAGCCTTTAATTAGTCTTGCAGAATGCTTCGGCAATCTGCTGGATGACTATGTAACGGAGCGTCGCGCCTACCGAGGGCTTTCCCAAACTGGATTGCTGCCTAAACGGCCGTCGTAGAGACGCTGCAAGGGTTTCACTGGTGCCAGTCCTGTCCCGGGGGCGAAGAAAAAGAGTTCCCAAGTCTCCGCGCACCGCCTTGCCCGTGCGTGGTACCCCGCCATGTGGTACGTGTACCGGGACAGGCCCAACCGGTATACCGCGAATAAAAACACCATCAGCACTGCAACATGCTGGTGTTTTCAGCGACCCGTCAGTTTTTTTTAATGCGCTGACCGACTAACTTCGCCCATCACCTGCTTCCCAGGGCAGGGCTCGGAGAAGAATCACGCCGCCTGCATGGAGGGCACCCGTTCCGGAAACCAGGTGGGAGGCGAGCTCTGCTGTCTATCCCAGCAAGAACAGCACGCGCTGCGCAGGGACTCTCTCGCAATACTGTTTCGGCTGGCGGCCACAGCTCCGAGTGACGAGCCTGAACATCAAGCTGATGGCGCTACTACACGCCGCTGGCCAGAGCAAGGCACGCGCCCTCGTAGACGCGATGTACCGGTCAAACGCTGCCCATTGACCCCCGCCCCCCCCGCCCCCCCCCCCCCCGCCCCCCCCCCCCCCCCCCCCCCCCCCCTCGCGCCCAAGCGTCCTCCTTTGCGCACGTGCTGAATCAAAAACTGAGATGCGTGTGCTTGCGCTACGCCGCAGCCGCTGGGGCGGCTGCAGCGGCATATATACTGGCTCAACTCGCTGGGCCTCCCGCACGGGATGCTGGTCAACGGCGCGGCCGACCTGGCGGACGGGCGGGCGCTGGAAGAGGCGATCGACCACCTGCTTGGGGGCAGAGCCGGGGAATGCCCCGGCGAGGGGGGCGGCGGAGGGTTCCAGGATCTGCGGGCGGCGCTGGGGGCGGTTGGCGGCGAAGGCGCGGCTGGGGCACCGGCCGATGGCGGCAGCATCGCGGCGTCGGCGAGCGGCAATGCTGGCCGGAGAGGCGGAGCCGCTCTGTGACGTGCTCGGCTTCCTGGAGGGGCTGGCCCAGGAGGAGCCGCACCTGGCCGCCCCCTCACCCCGCGTGAGGGCAGCCGCCCTTCCCTCGGCTCTGTCGACCACGCTCGTCGGTACTCGCGCTACCGGCGCGGTTCCTGACCGGCGCGGCCCGCCCTCCGGCACGCCCAGCCTTCGCCACCTGATGGCCACCCGCAGCAGCGACTGTGCCCAGCTTGACGCCCGCGACCGCCTGGGGCTAGCGAGAGCGCTGGACTCCACCAGCATAGAGGTGGACGATTCGGTGCGAATCGGGTCGCAAAACACGGCCGGCGCCGCGGCATCCGGCGTCGCCTCCTCCAACCTGGCAGCCGCCTCATCGCACGGGTGCGCACCCCCCCCCCCCCCCCCCCCCCGCCCCCCCCCCACCCCCCCGCCTCCCGCCTTCGCCGCGCCCCCGGGCCCTCCCTTCCGTGAAGACGACCTTCAGAACCCGCTTCAGCCATATTCTCCTAGCACTCGGACAGACAATCTTCAGGGCTGCCTAATTGCCACCAATGTCCCCTTTGCCCCTTCACATTGACAGCAGCCGAACTGTCAGTGGGTAGAATGGCTTTGCGTTTCCCCGCTGCCTCGCACCTGACCCCCCCCCCCCTCCCCCCCCCCCCCCCACACACACACACCAACGCCCCTGCCAATACCTCTCCCCCTCCACCCAACCGTCCCCCTGTGCGCCGGACAGAACGGTGACTAACCGCAACTACCAGCAGGCGGGGAGCCCTGCCGGTCCCAGCAGTGAAGGCAGCGTGCGCTGGGTTCCCCGCAGCTCCAGTGCGCCGGGTCATCCGCACGCCGGAGGTGGCGGAGCAGCGGGACAGGGAGGAGGACAGGGAGAATCGCGCGCGGAGGCGGAGAGCTTTGCGGCGTTTAGTCCCGGAGGCAGCGGATTTGGTGGCCCGGTCGTGTTTCTGCCATCGCCCGAGGACTCTCCCATCACGCAAGAGGGGCAGGGGCGGCGGGCAGCATCAGCAGCGCATCGCCTGCGCCATCTCCCCCCCCTTTCCCCCATCCTCACCGGCGGGCCCCGGCGGCAGCGTCGCCACAGCCGCTCTTCAGCAGCCGGCTGGACGCGCTGACTTCCGGCTGGCGGAGGCCAGCGACCAGGAGATGGAGGCGGTCGCGGAGTCGCTCAGCGGACCGTCCAGCCCGCGCAGGCACACCGCCCCCGAGGGGCCACCCCAGCCACCTCCGCGCCGCCGCCGCCACC
>VCJN01003475.1:0-13689 GCA_006384855.1 Tetraselmis striata | reverse complement strand
CACAAGGTGTTATGTGCAAACACGTGATGTTATGTGCGGTCACGAGATTATGTGTGCGGTCACGAGATTCTACATTCATATGAAGCGAAGACGATTACATCGGAGACAAATACTCCCGAAACGGTTTCTATGCTTCGCTATTAGCAGTTTCCTGCTCCACGCGCGCGCGCTTTTCGGCCACTTTGTCGTCGTCTATGTCCACCGTCAATATGTTGATCTTCTTCTCCACCTTGTATTGGTCGATATTGTCAATGAGCGACTGGTCAAGCATCCATCGTTTTGGGTGCGCCATGGACAGTTGCACACCTTCGTCTTCAATGTAGTCAATCTTGTTCTCGATCATGTACTCCTTCATAGTCCGATCAAGGCGGTTCATCGTGTTGCACAACTTCTTCCATTTGTTGAAACGCTCGACGTATTGTGCAAGCTCACGCTGCATCTTCTCGGGGAGCTCATCGGCCTTCGCGCACGCCATGGTGACTGGTCAAAGCGGTTGGGGTATTGTAGCGAGTATTTTGGTGTGGGCGTGGTGGAAATGATGATGCACCTAGCTCCCCGCGCGGCTTTTATGCAATTGCGCGCGCTCCACACGCCCCAAAAGTGAGCCACGCGGGGGGGTCACACAGGAGGATGATAAGCAATCCCACCGGGACCCCCCCGCGCGGCTCACTTTTCGCCGCCGCCAAATGATCGCTCGCTCTCTCGCCGCGCCGCCGGCCTCGCTCGGTCCTTGAGCCGAAGAGCGCGTGACTCGGTGCAGTACCTAGGCAGAACACACCGAGACTCTCAAACGCACCGAGACTCTCAAACGCACCGAGACGCTCAAACGCACCGCGCGAACTCCATCCTCGCCGCGAAGTCCATCCTCGCCGCGAAGTCCATCCTCGCCGCGAACTCCATCCTCGCCGCGAAGTCCATCCTCGCCGCGAAGTCCATTCTCGCCGCGAACTCCATTCTCGCCGCGAACTCCATTCTCGCCGCGAAGTCCATCCTCGCCGCGAACTCCATCCTCGCCGCGAAGTCCATCCTCGCCGCGAACTCCATCCTCGCCGCGAACTTTATTCTCGCCGCGAAGTCCATCCTCGCCGCGAAGTCCATTCTCGCCGCGAAGTCCATTCTCGCCGCGAAGTCCATTCTCGCCGCGAAGTCCAGTCTCGCCGCAAAGTCCATCCTCGCCGCGAACTCCATTCTCGCCGCGAACTCCATCCTCGCCGCGAACTCCATCCTCGCCGCGAACTCCATCCTCGCCGCGAACTCCATCCTCGCCGCGAACTCCATCCTCGCCGCGAACTCCATTCTCGCCACGAAGTCCATTCTCGCCGCGAAGTCCATTCTCGCCGCGAACTCCATTCTCGCCGCGAACTCCATTCTCGCCGCGAACTCCATTCTCGCCGCGAAGTCCATCCTCGCCGCGAAGTCCATCCTCGCCGCGAAGTCCATTCTCGCCGCGAAGTCCATCCTCGCCGCGAAGTCCATTCTCGCCGCGAAGTCCAGTCTCGCCGCGAAGTCCAGTCTCGCCGCGAAGTCCATTCTCGCCGCGAAGTCCATCCTCGCCGCGAACTCCATCCTCGCCGCGAAGTCCATTCTCGCCGCGAACTCCATCCTCGCCGCGAACTCCATTCTCGCCGCGAAGTCCATCCTCGCCGCGAACTCCATCCTCGCCGCGAACTCCATCCTCGCCGCGAACTCCATCCTCGCCGCGAACTCCATTCTCGCCACGAAGTCCATTCTCGCCGCGAAGTCCATTCTCGCCGCAAAGTCCATCCTCGCCGCAAAGTCCAGTCTCGCCGCGAACTCCATTCTCGCCGCGAACTCCATTCTCGCCGCGAACTCCATTCTCGCCGCGAAGTCCATCCTCGCCGCGAAGTCCATCCTCGCCGCGAAGTCCAGTCTCGCCGCGAAGTCCATCCTCGCCGCGAACTCCATTCTCGCCGCGAAGTCCAGTCTCGCCGCGAAGTCCATTCTCGCCGCGAAGTCCATCCTCGCCGCGAACTCCATCCTCGCCGCGAAGTCCATTCTCGCCGCGAACTCCATCCTCGCCGCGAACTCCATCCTCGCCGCGAACTCCATCCTCGCCGCGAACTCCATCCTCGCCGCGAACTCCATTCTCGCCGCGAACTCCATTCTCGCCGCGAAGTCCATCCTCGCCGCGAACTCCATCCTCGCCGCGAAGTCCAGTCTCGCCGCGAACTCCATTCTCGCCGCGAACTCCATTCTCGCCGCTAACTAGGAACTCATCGTTTGGAATCCGCCCTCAAACGGCGAATAGCCCTCCTCATAGCGTTTGATCTCGACGAGAGCCGGCGCCGGCTTTGGGATGCGCCCCTTTTTCAGGAGCGCCTTGAATTCTTTGAATCGGATCCCGCGCTCGTAGAGGACAAGGATATCGATTACATCATCGCCGAAGCCCGGGTACTTTGCGCGAAAGTACTCGCGATTGAATTTCGGCTGATATCTATAGTCGAAACTAGCCACATCCAGGAACGCTTGGCTGAGATAGCAGCGCTCCGCGGGAGTCATCGCCCGCCCGAGGGACGTTTCGCATGTGTTACTCATGTTTTACGATAATGAAGGGAAAATCGTTTGCATCAGATGGGCGAACGTCGCTGCTGCTAGCTTGGTGCGTCTGTTGCTCCTTGTTGCACTGAAAACACTCGAAGTAGTCCGCGCGGATCTTCGTGCCGGACTTGCACGAGTTCGTCTTCTCGGCTTCGCGCTTACGATAACACGGGAAGCACATCGAGTAGTCGCCTTTGACCTCGCGCTTGCAACAGACTTGGCACCTCATGGGCATTTGATCTACCTTGCGAAGAATATCCTCGCGGCACCGACGACAGTAGCTGGACGAGTAGATAGTCACGCGAACGCAGCGCGGACACAACCGAGCGCGGCGCAACGAAGACGCGGAGGCCGCGGAGGTCGCAGATGTCGCGGAGGCCGCGGTGTCGTCAGCGTTGGTGTTGGCGTTGTCGGCGCCGGAATCGCTGAAGGAGACGGTGACGGTGACGGTCGATGGCATTCTGCAGACTCTCGCCGCGCTCCGCGGTCGCTCCACTTAAGTGTGTCATGCAATTGCAGATAAAAAAGACGACTAAGTGTAAACCAACGCCGCGCGCAAGATGGGCCGGCGCCGGGGTTTCAGCGACGAAGAGCGCGTGGAGCGAATGAAGAACTCGCGGAAGAAATGGCGAGAGAAGAACAAGAAGCACATCGAGGAGTATAGAGCGCGCTATGTTTTTTGCGATGTAGCGAACGCATTAACGCGTACATGCGCGAATACTATGAATTGCACAGAGAGAGCATCCTCGCGCGCCAAAAGGCATACTACCAACGCCGCTGCGTGGAGCGGCTTAAGGCAGGCGCCGCGGAGGCTCATGTAAACATATGAGTTGAAAGAATACACAAGTCGCAATGTCCGAGTACGGTTTTCTTTCGCGGTATGGAGCGACATGGACGCACAACACGGGAGCGAAGCCGACTGGCGCGCAAGCGTACGTTATCGCGCTAAACAACGGTAGCGACGTCGTTGTGCAAGGCATTTTGAAGAACAAAATCCGCATCTACGCCAATATCCCCCCGTAAAAGTGTACTTCGACTACGACAAGGAGATTGACGAAAGCGCAGACGCTGCATGCCACGCCGATATACTTAACGAGCACCGGTTGGCTCTCATCGAGAAGCTTCGCGCGATTCTTGGCGAGGGCATCGAAACACGCGTATCGGGCTCTATCGGCAAAAGTCCAACATCGGTTCAGCTTAAAGTGTCCATCCATCTCGTGTTGCACAACCGTTTCACAGCGTCTTTGCCCGACCGCAAAGCGCTTCGCGGAGTAGCGCGAGCACTGGGGTGCGACGACAAGGTATACTGTGCTTCGCAACAATTTAAGCTCCCGGGACAGCGAAAGTTCCAAGACCCCCGTACACATGACATTTTGGACGATAGCGACGTGATGGACCATGTACTGAGCATCATCCCCGAGCACGCGGTGCCACTAGAAATCCCAGCGATGCCTGAGAACACACGCCCTTCATCGTCGATGCAAGTGATTCGCCCGCCGCCTCCGGCGACGAGGGCTACGCCCGACCGCGAACGACGACACCCGCGCAAGATCCGGGCACGATAACGCCTTGGCCACACGATACGCCCATACCCGACACGTGGTCTGTCGCCGGATGTTACAAAAAGACTCTAGAGCTGCTCAAGCACTCCGATCAGCCCGAACATCGCTTTCCAAGAAACGCCCGCTACATTGTCATACGATGGATTCGCGGCAAGGGCGGAAGCTTTTTCGACTTCGTCGAGTGGGTGACCCCGGGGCGAGAGATGACACCCGACCGGCTCAAGCGATATGAATCTGAGTGGAAGCGCTTGGATGCATGCAAGTGCACGAGCGATAAGAAGATCGTGATGTTGTTGTCGCTTCTATATCCGTCCGCCGAGATAGAAAACCAACAGCTTCGCCGGTTCAAGCACTTTTACGACGTCAAGCCGCACGAGATCGTTGCAAGCCTTAGCGACATTGGCATCGGCAACCCCGTCAAGCGGGCGGTATTCGAGAGGGATGCAAAGTGCATTTATCTCATCAACCCCATGGGCGGCGGAAAGTCCAAGTTTGCCCTCGCCCACATCAAGTCGCAAACATGTGGCGAACGATCAATATTCTTCACGAGTCGTCAGGCGTTGGCGAAAGACGTTGCGGCCAAGGCGAAGGATGGCAATGTCAACCTCGTCAACTATTTGGACTACAACCTGAAGTGCGAGAAGAAGCTAGAAGCTTTCGTGAAGCGGCGCGGCGTCATCATGCAACAAGAGTCGCTGCACCATTTGTTCGGGCAGCAAACGTACGACTACGTGTTCATCGACGAGTTCGAATCTTTCCTCAACCAGTGGGCATCGGACACGCACAAGCATCTCCATCGCGGGTGGACGACCTTCATGCAGATTTTGCAGGACGCTCGCAACGTCTACGCTTTGGACGCGTTGCCGTCAAAGAAGTCGCTGCGATTCCTAAAATCGTCGGGCATCGACTACAAGATTATTTCAAGCCCGCACACTGCCGCCACGAGGGCGATAAGGTACCACGATACCCAACGCGGCGCTGTGGACGCCCAAGTGACAAAGTACATCGTCGACAATCTCGAAAAGCATGAAAAACTATTCGGGTACTATCCCTACATCAACCCAAGTGGCCGGCACAAGAGCATCATCGAGATCGCCGAAACCGCGTGCAAGCTCGCCGGCAAGAATCCCAAAGCCGACGCGGTGCTCCACCACGGCAAGATGGACTTGAAGGCGAAGACCAACATCATGGCGGACGTCAACCGGACGTGGCTTGTGCCGCTGGTCATGTGCAACTCCGCCGTCACATGTGGTGTGTCGTTCACCAAGAAGTGGTTCACGAAGAGCTTCATCGCAAAGGCGAGTTGGAACAACCCGCGCGATCTCGTCCAATTCAGCTTTCGCGTGAGGAATCTCGGCGGCGACAACACCATCGACATTTTCCAGCTCGGCGGTAGCATTTCGCCGAAGGATTCCAAAGTGTTGATCGCCGACGACCCCGTGTACCGCGGCCTCATCGCCGACGTCAACTTCGAGCAATCCATGACCGGCGACGACTGCTTTCGCTACTTGTGTGGCAAGGTGGCAAATTTCGAGGTGTTGTCCGATGACACGAATCGCGCCGCTCGACCGCTCGTGCATCGGCGAAGAACCCGCGATCATCCCGGGCTGCGATGATATCATGAGCTTCAAGGAGGTCGAGCGGCGCATCAACGCCCGGGACGCGACAACCGTGATGCAGCTCTCGATGGAGAAGTTTTACTTCGAAGTCATGTTCAAGCCATGCACGCCCAAGGGTTCCATCGCCGCGCTATGGGACAACGGGAAGCATAACTTTGTGAAGACCTTGTACAAGTACTTGCAAGGCAAGGGTCGCCAAAGCGGGCGAGTCGTCGTGCCGGACTTGGCCAAGCGCGTCGAGGAATACATGGAAGCGATGATCGAGGGAGACCGGCCCTCCTTTCCCACCCCACCGAGCAACGAAGAAAGCAAGCGATTGAAGGCGTGGACATTGAGGGATTGCTTTGAATCCGGTCAGTCCACTCCGATGAAGCGCCTTGCCGTCGCGTGCGAGAGCTTCTTCGGGAGCCAAATCTTCAAGTACGAGAACAAGGACCACAAGGGTGGCAAACGTGAAGGCGATGCATGCCGTGGTGTCTACCACGCGGCTACTGAAATCGCCATCGTGGGATGACATCGCCGAGGGCCACAAAAGTGAGCCACGTGGGGGGGTCACGGTGGAACATGATAAGCTCTCCCCCCGGGACCCCCCCGCGAGGCTCATTTTTGGCAATCGCCCAAGGCAGACCGACTTAAAGCAGTACTTTGTGGGCCAACGAAGATAATCCATACTAGCGATGTCAACATCGATAGACCGCATTGCCACGCGCGTGATCCCATTCTTCACCTCCAAAGAGCCGGGAAGGTACCATGGGTACTCAAACAAAACCGCCTACAAATTGGACGAAGATGTAAACGGCCTCCGATACCTCGCGAGCCTAACAATGCGGTACCGCGCGATCTTGGCGAAACCGTCCGCGGACTGGACCGAGCTCGAGTGGCGCTTCATTTTGACATATGACAGCTTGGTAGAGTACTACGATTTCATGATGTACGACAAGTTGTATTCAACAAAGCGTGATAGCGAAGATCCGCCGGTTCACCCCGAGGAGTACGAACTCTCGTTGGACAAAGAGTAGCTTGATCACCAGCATGTAACTCATTTCGTATGCACCATCCTCGGCACCGCGACAGCACGATTCTCCTTTTTTGCAGTTGGCATCGCGAGAAACTGGCTTGGTTTGATAACCGCTGCACTCGCACCCGATGGTTTCCGCGGCGGCGGCCTCGCGGCGGACATGATGTGCATACCCCGCTTCTTCGCCGTCTTTCGAGTGGTCTTCGGTTTGGCCATATAGTATTTAAACTCCCGTTACAAATAAATGACGAGCTTTCAGATTCACCTCGACAGCAAATTCGCGGACATGCAGTTCTCCGCAAACGCTTGCGTGTTCTACCTCGCGGACCCGCTCACCCTCCCTTCGCAGGATTACGAGTGGCTTGTAGCGGTGCCGCACGCGACAATCCCGCTTTCGCATTGGGTTGTCGATGAATCGAACAACCTGCTCGAGCTAGTATACTCCGACGAGTCACGATACATATCGCTACCTCTCGGAAATCGCAGCGTGGACGAGATCGTCGTGTACCTCAACGACAGGCTTTTGCACGGATACACCGCCGCCTACGACGAAGCGATAAACCGTATCGTATTCAGCAGCTCGGTGCTTGGCGAAAGCCTCGCGATCGGAGAAATGAGTACGTGTGGAAGGTTGTTGGGCGTGAAAGCGGGAGACGCGGCGGTGGACGGCGTGCTCATCCCGCCGCGCGGCGTCGACCTCGCGGGTACCTCGTCGATATTCATACGAAGCAACCTTTCGACTCGTAATCGCGATCCGGTGTCGAAGGCGACAAGCGATATTCTTGTCAAAGTGCATGTTTCGCAGAACTTCAACGAGATCGAGTATCACACGTCTTCGCTCAAGTTCCCGATAGCTGATCGAAACGTGTCGCTCATCATCATCTATCTCACCGACGACTTCCAACGACACATGGATTTCCACGGCGCGGTCTTCTCGCTAACCCTCGAGTTTACGCTTCGTCGAAAAGAAACCATCTCGCACGCCGTAGATTATCGATTAACTGGTGTTATGAATAACGATGCTCGCCCGCCGCAAAGATACGCTGAGGCCGCGAAGCCTTCCGATGCGTCAGGGGATCCAAGTGGATCTAAGCGAGGTGAACGATAGTATCGCGGAGCTCGAAGCGAAACACGACATCGATACCGAGAATTTGGAGGCCGGTCTCGGGGAAACACAATCAAATGTGGAAGGCCTCTCCAACGCCGCCGCCGCCGCCGCGGATGCGCTATCGTCGCTCGAGGACGATGTCGTCGCTCTATCGAACTTCGCTCACGAGTGTTGCGAAACCGCCGAATCGAACATCGCGGCCCTCAGCGAAGAGCTAGCGGCTATCGATACCAGCTCATACATCCCTCAAAGCGAGAAGTCGCGATTTATCGTGGACCTCGTCGAGCCTTTCGCGATAGGAGCGCACGCGGACAACGCCAGCCGGATTGACGTTTTCGGGACACTTCGCAGCCCCCTTGGGCCTCTCTTCGATCTTGGCGAAGCGGCAAACCCTTGGCGGGAAGTGTACGCCGAGGGATTGACTCTTTCGGACACCTCAAATCTAAAATTTACACACTTTCAAGGCGCGGAAGGCGATTTCAACCTCGACGATGTTATCGTGTACGCGGTAAGCCTCGTCGCGACTCCCGATCACCCAACCACGGTTTCGCTTGAGCGCATCAACGAAGTCAGTTTTAACCACAGAATTGTTGTCAAGGGCGATCTGATACCGTACGAAGAAAACGCCGGGTTCCCCCCATTATCGCGCGTGGGAAATCTGACTTATCCGTTCTTGGAGGGCCACTTCACAAACCTCTTTGCGGGCAACATCTACGGCCTCGACGAAGGTGGTTCGACACGTCGTGTCCTCCTCGAAGGGGACGCCGCGGCGACCCCTCAGTGGATAACGGACCTTCAAGGTGATGTAAACATTTCCGGCTTCAATCTCGATGTCGACTTCACGGGGCGAACAAGGGCCGGCGGGCGAAGCCGGAGCCGACTCGACCGTGCCCGGCCCCGAAGGCCCCACCGGACCGCCCGGATCCGCCGGACCGGCAGGAGCTGACTCTACCGTGCCCGGGCCCGCCGGACCGCCCGGACCCGCCGGACCGCCCAGAGCTGACTCGACCGTGCCCGGCCCCACCGGACCGCCCGGACTGCCCGGACTCGCCGGACCGCCCGGAGCTGACTCTACCGTGCCTGGCCCCGAAGGCCCCACCGGACCGCCCGGACCCGCCGGACCGGCAGGAGCTGACTCGACCGTGCCCGGGCCCGCCGGACCGCCCGGATCGCCCGGGCCCGCCGGCCTGCCCGGAGCTGACTCGACCGTTCTCGGCCCTGAAGGTCCGCCTGGGCCTAGCGGTCCAAAAGGAGATAAAGGGGACCCCGGAGACCCGGCGCCAGTGGGCGAATACGCCCCGATAGCACACACGCACCTGTACTTACCGTTGAGCGGAGGTGACATAGGATCAGGGGGTCAAATCAGAGTTGTACAGAGCACCGTCGAAACGGATAACACGCTTCCCGGAGATTTCGAATTGGTGAGTCTGAGATTTGCCGACAGCAGATATGCGAGGAAAACCCAAACGTCGAGCGCCGATTGGGCCTCGCTGTCCGGCCGCCCGCTTTGGACCGACAAGATCATATACACGCTAAATGTCGTTCCCAAGATGTACCCAACAACCTCCGAGAATTACGACATCGTCCTTCTCGACAGCATAACGCCTACCACCAACGACGTGTATAACTTGGGCCAAGATGGACTGCGATGGAAATTTGTGTACGCCATGAGCGGTCGGTTTGCGACCGATATCCATGTTGGCGAAATCACCAACCATGCGAGATTCACGTACAGCACGGCCTCGAACCTCATGACGTTGAGCCGCCCCTTGCTCCTTCCTCGGTCGCCCGAGCTGAGTAACGAGGCCGCGACCAAGGGCTATGTCGACACGGTTGTAACCAACGTAGTACCCCCCACCGCCAATTGGACAACGCTCAGCGGGAGACCGCCGTGGACCGACGGGTTTGCCACGCTCGACGCATACACGACCGTTTTATCGAAGCATCTCATTCCACCCGCCGACAACGATGGATACGTCGGGGTGTCATACCTGAGATTTGCCCAAGTTAACGCCGTAGAAGGTGCGTTTGACACGGTCGTCGCCGATACAATCACCAGGCTGTCTCCTCCCGTACAAGGGCAGGATGCGGCTTCCAAATCCTATGTCGGCCAAACGGTTGCGAGCGTCTCCGCGGTATCGTGGAACAATGTTACCGATAAACCCGTTTGGGTCGGTAAGTTTTCACAATCGACAAGCGGCAACCCCGCGCTCGAGACAACGTCTCTAAAAATGGGCGGGAACGTGATCTACGACTTGGCCGAGCCGATAAACTCGCACCACGCCGCCACGAAGAACTATGTGGACTCTTTCAAAGGCAGCGTAACCTCGTTTAGCGAATGGAAGAGACAAGCAATAGCCGATCGGTTTTGCAAAGTCTTGAATTAATCTTCGGGGATTTCTCACACATTCAAGTGTGAACTTTTACACTTACGGCCGTATACCGACGCGACCCCGAGCGGGCACATGGAAATACGCATAAAATCTAAGGCCACTGGAGGAATTGTGTATGTCCGGTATTGGGCTCTTACTTATCTCGGTGTCGTATCGGGGCCATTCCATGGTTTTGAATCAACGGAACAAACGGTCGACTTGCAGAGCGGTTTACTCGCGACTGTCACAGTTTACGCGACTGCAACGGTTCAAGGACACACCGAAGACGTCGTGATAGGGACAACCACGTTCACCACGGCTGCTAATACCTTTAGCGAGTACTTTCTCTAGCCGCGCGATCATGTCTACACGTCCTCGTCCTCGTTGGGGATCACGGTGTCTCGCCAATAGCTGAGCGTTGTCGCCAACGAGTGTCGATGGCAATCCGCGACTCTTTGCACCTTGGCCAACGAGTAGTTATTCGGGTCTTCGGTCTTGAGCATGTCCGAGATCCTCGAGTGACGTATGTCGTTAATGGCGACGCCGAGCCCCTTCTTCAGGATCGCGCCCGTGTTGTCGACGCTCTTCCTCATGAGCAGAAAAGCTCGCGGGCGAGCGACCAACGAGGCCTCGACTTGTCGCTTGAGGGACTCGTTAAGAGGGAATGTGTACGGCTTGTCGGGAAACTGCTGCATGGTCTTGAACTTTCGCACGACGAGCTTGCCTTCGGGGCACAGATAGTAGTTGGGGTAGATTCTCGCTTGCGACTCGCGATTGATGACCTTGACGGTGCCCAGCTCGGCGCGAAGCCCCCATAGGTTGGTTTGCAGGAGCGCCGCGATGTACTCCGCCGATGCGGCCCCGAACTTCTCCTTGACAGCTGGAACCCGCAACTTGATGACGCTGATGTCCAGCACCGTCCCGGTGACCGTGCGCTGCGTGGTTTCCTCGCCGACCTTCTTGGCGTGCACGAGCATGCGAGCGTGGTACTTTGCAAGCGCCTCCTCGCCGATCGCGGCCTTGTACTCCGGGATGTACTTGCTCGGCGAGTAGATGCGGTTGAAATAGTCTCGCTTGGTGCTCGAGTTGGTGTACCGGCTCTCGATGGCGCGCACGACCTTGTCGTCCTCCCGCAAGCACTTGACGAGGTCGTTTGGGGAGCATTTCATGACCACTTTGACGACACGCCTCATCGTGGTGATGTAGTTGTTGATCGTTGTCTGGCTGAGCGTCTTCGCGGTTGTGACCCCGTGGGCATTGATTTGCCGACGCCCGGTAAGTGCCTCTATCTTTGCAATAATTTCCTCGAGGGTCATGTCGCGCCCGCGATTCGGCTCGGGCTCCTCCGCAGGGGGGGAGGGCGTAGCCCGATCCTCCGCAGGGGGGGAGGGCGAGGCCCGATCCGCCCGATCGCGTGTGCACGGCGGGGCGGCGTCGTGGGGGCTCGGCACGGGCGCAAGGCCGTTCTCGGTGCGAATGCGATTGAAATCATCGGGAGTCATGTTGTACTTCTCGAGCGTGTATAGCTGCATGCGCGACACGGCGCCGGTGGCGATTCGCTTGCAATAGCGCTTCTTGTTGTGACGATCGGCATTGCGATGGTACGAGTCGAGGTTGGCGGCGCGGCGCTTGCGGAGCTCCGCGGAGGCGCGGGTGCGAGGCATGGTGTCCGGCGATTTAGTAAACACTCTAGCAAATAATCTATCGCCTTAAGCGAGGCGCACGAAGCGTGAAACTTTTTCGCGCGAGATATAAATGCGCCCTCTTCGCGTTCTCGACCTGTGCTGCAGTACGCAGAGCGTGGGCGCGGCTCTGCGCGGGATGTTTGGCGACCGGGCGGTCGAGTATGTGTTGCTGGATTGGGCTTCGCCCTCCCCCCCTGCGGGGGACGCCGACCCCTCTTCGCGCGCCGCAATAACGCTCGACGTGCGCGAGTGGGACTACGCCGCGGCCTACCCGCGCGGGCACTTCGACGTGATATGGGCCAGCCCGCCGTGCACGGAGTACTCGATGGCAAAGACGCGCGGGGTGCGGAAGCTCGAGCTCGCGGATTCCATCGCGAAGAAGTGTCTCGAGATCATCGAGTGGTACCGGCCGAGGTACTGGTTCATCGAGAACCCCTTCACCGGCATGCTCAAGCGGCGCGATTTCATGCAGCCCCTCGCGCCCTTTCTGCGCCGCTGCACCTACTGCAAGTACGGCCGCGACTTCAAGAAGCCCACCGCGGTGTGGACCAACAAAGCCGGGCCTCGACCTCAAGTTCTGCGAGCGCGACCCTTGCGGCTTACAAGCGGGAGCACGGCGTCCACTACGCGTGCGCGCAGAGCGGTCCCCGCGGCACGCTGTATCGCAGGAGCGCGAGCAGCGCCGAGACGTATCAAATCCCGAAGGAGTTGCTCGCCGAGCTATTCGCCGGCATCGCTGTTGGGGCGGACGAGGAGGTTTCCGCTCCAGTGGCTGAGAGTCGCCCCTTCTTCGAGGTCCGGGAAGGCGACGTTGATGCGGCTGAACGCCCCTAGGCTGGGAACGGGGTAGCCGATATGGTCCTCGAGTATGCGGCTGCCGAGACAATCGTACGAGCCGGCGACAAAGCCGTTGTAGAGGTTCTCGTTGAGGTGCGAGAAGGGGAACTCGGAAAACTCCGGGATCAGGACGGTGGTGTCCACGCGAGCCGGCATCGATCCGCGCCGTGTTACTAAAAGCGCCCAAAAAGAACCGCGGGGGAAAGCTACGCCGTATTCCCCGCGGGGGGGGGGAAGCGCTACGCTGTATCCCCCGTAGGGGGGGAGGCTATGCCGTATCGGAGATGGTTAGCGAGATGCTTACCTGCGACTTGGCGTCCGTGCCGGCCACGAGACTAAACGAGTCGACGGTCGGGGCGGTGGTATCGGCATTGGTGGTTCTGGTTATGGGGCCTTCGATGACCGACTCGTTCCCGACTTGATCTTTGGCCATGACCCATGTGTAGTAGGTTGTGTTGGGGGTCAACCCCGTGTAGGTGTGCGAAGTCGTGCCGCCGGCAAACGCATCGCCGATGGTTTTGAGGAGCGCCGGCCCGGGGTTGGTGTCCTGCGTGTCATTTAGCAACACGTAGATGGTCTGAACGGCGTCGTTGTCCGTCACGTCGACTTGGAGAGACGTGGTCGGAGGCGTGCCGAGAAGTACAGCGACCTCCCTGATAACCGGGGGCGTGTTGTCCTCCGTGGTGTACACGCCGAGCGGTGTGATGGACGAGTTTGCGTTGTTATCGATCAACTCCACCCAAAAGTAGCGAGCGGCGTTTGGCGCCCCGATATCGTACTCCCATGTGAGACTGGAGCCGCTGATGCCGCTGGTGATGTCCGCGGTGGAGGTGCCCGGTATGGTGTTGGTGGAGTTTACGTACAAAAGCGCCGAGGATATCGTCATTTCGGGTTTGATTAACATGGAGATTAAAGCTTGTAGCTCCGCG
>VCJN01003473.1:0-45237 GCA_006384855.1 Tetraselmis striata | reverse complement strand
CGAAGACCCCGCGAAAGGCCTTGGCGTCAAGCTTCCGCCTATTCCCGGCATCCACGTGCACATACGCTGGACAGCCGAACACCCGCAACCCAGCCACATCTGGGGTCTTGCCAGTGTGACGCCGGTAGGGAACAGAACCGACACCCCGACTGTAGACATTGTTGCGGATGTGCATCGCGGCACAGAAGGCCAGCGCCCAGAACTCACGACCCAGGCCAGCATGTAGAAGCATAGCCACCGTCATCTCGGACAGAGTAAGCCACATACGCTCCTGCAGACCATTCTGCCATTGGCAGTATGGCGCAGAAAACTCAGGAACGAAGTGCAGGCCATCGCATGCAGATCGAAAATCCGCACTCTGGAAGACTGAGTCGTTGTCCAATCTCAGGCGAGCTGTACTCTTGTCGTATCCGAATCGGGGATGCACGCGCCTGATAGCGCGCACCACCAACAGCAGAGCCCTCGGAGCCTCATCCTTGGACTTCATGAACACCACCCAGCCGTATGCCGAGTAGTAGTCAGTCATCCCAAACACGTAACGGAACCCGCCAATGGACGTCACACCCACTGGCCCCCAGATGTCAGCTCCAAATTTCTGCAGTGGCCCGGTAGGACGCTTTGACGCAATGCGCGACCGCGGCTGTTCGTGAGACTTCGCCAACGCGCAACAGTCACAAAACGGCAGTATCTCATCCTTCGCGAACGTGATCCCCGAGACGCTCTCCGCAAGCAAACGATCCATGCCTGCAGCATGCAGATGGCCAAGACGTCTGTGCCACAGCAACTTTGACAACTTCCCACAAGCTTGCAGCGCAACAACATCCGCAGGGCTGGGCGCATGCCCGCTCCGTAGTATTCTGCTGCGGAAAGCGTACAAGTTGCTTCCCGGAGCGCGCCCGATAGGGACCGTCATATCACGGCCAGCAGAGCGCAAGACCATGGAGTCCCCGTTGGCCGTGTAATGAAACGAAGCGCCACGCTCCTGCGCCAACCGCTGGCTAAACAACCTGCGGTAGCCATGCTTTGTTTTGCCCGGCAAGTCCGGGACATGCAGAACCCCACGAAGCACACTGCGTACTTCGCCGCCATCGGCTCGAACAACCATCCAGACCGTCCCCCGGCCCACCGCCAGGCAGCAAATACCCCCCACCTCAACCGGTGGTGCAAGCTGCTCATACTCCACGAAGCTGTCAGAGTCAGCCACCATATGCGGATATGCCCCACTGTCCTTCACCCACATGTCCGGGTAGCTTCCGAGATCATCATTCAGCCCCAGCATGCACGCCCCTCGTGCATCGACAACAGCACTCGCAAGAGCAACCGCATCAAGCAAGTAAGCGGAATCAGACTTGGTTACAACACGGGCAGAGCCGCCCATGCCACCAGAGGCACTACCCGCCTCATCATCAGACATTCCGAAGCAGTCAGACAGCCCAGACAGCGATATGATCTCATCCATGCTGTGGCTGTCCAGGTCATGCTCGCGCTCATTCGCCTGAGCAACAGCACCAGCAGCCTCAGCCGGCCGCACATCCTCCTCGGACTCATACTCCCCTCCGAAGAGGTCATACAGCAGGGTGCCCGGTTCCGGCACCCAATCATCCCACTCGTCATCCAGCAGGGACAGCGCAACGCGCTTTGCAGGTGGGTGTTACCGGCATTCTCAGCCATGAAAGCAACATGCTCCTCCTCCTCATCAGCAACAAAGGCCGCCGGTGCCGGGTCCGCAGCAGCTTGACGCCTGTTGCCTCTTGGGCGCTGCGGGCAGTCCCGCTTGAAGTGAGGCCCACCGCACTGCCAGCATCCACCGCGCAGAGGGGCACCAAGGCGGCGAGGTCCAGATCCATCGCCTGTGGCCAGATGGGCGGAGCGCTTGGTGCCACCACTGGCTATGTAGCCCTCCGCAGATGGCTCCGATGCATGGTTCTTCTCAATACGCTTGGAGTAGTTCTGCGCCAGCTTGAGGCAGTCGCCCTCCCAGGTGATGGCGCGGCCCTCATGCTCCGCGGTCACCTGCAGGATACCGATGATGGGCTCGTACTCGGGACGGAGGCCAGCCAGGAACTGAGTCACAACTTGGTTATGTGATGGAGCTTCAACATTCTCATGCTCCTCAGCCTCAGCCACCAAGTCCAAGAAGGCGTTGTCCAGGTGATGGTAGTATGCCTCCGCAGTCTCGGTGCGCTGTTGACCGGATTGGAGCACCGCATACATGTCGGAGATCCTGCCAAGATGGCCTCCCTCAAAGCGGGTGCGCAGAGCTGCCCATGCTTGGCCTCCAGAGGTAGCATTGTCATTCAGGTGCCGACGGATGACATCCAGGAGCTCCTCGGGGAGCAGCGCAGTCAGGGTTGCATACAGCTTGAAGTGCTGATCAGATGAGGCATGCTCACTCATCATCATGGCCTGCTTCATGCCAGTGGCGTTGCAATAGGCCTCCATCTGGTGCCTCCAGCGGCGCCACCCCTTGGTCTGACCAGAGAAAACGGGCGGCAACGGAATGCGCGGCGCGCGGGCGGACACTCCTTCCGGCATGATGATCACAGTGATGGAAATCAACTGCAGAGAGGGACAGAGGCCAAGTCAGCGGTCTGGTCCTCACAGGGCCAAAAGCCCCCACCACTGCTTGCCGCAGTGGCAACTTTCTCCCACCAGAGATGGTCAACAGGGAGAAACTCGGGCAATATTTCGAAATTGGGCAGAGAAAACAACCGGAGCCGCACAAACTTTTAATTACCGGCCGCGATTAATCAACAAACAACCGCGGCCTCGCGGAAATCAGAATACCGGCTACGATAAATCGGAAAACCACCGGGAAATCCGGCTACTTTTTGATTCTCGTAGATTCGCCTATAACACGGCGGAAACTACGTCGTTCTCCGGTCGCAGACTGCTGCTAACTCGGCAACCTGCCTGCCTCGTGACGAGGGTCGATACCACTGGCACAAGACCACGACAGAGCGCTCGACGAGGCCGTCTGCCCCCCCTGTGGCCGGCGAGGCAGCTCGACACACTCTAACTGGGCGAGCGACAAGCGCACACGAGTCGACACGACTCGAAGCCGGCCCGAGTCGTCGAGAGACTGAAAGGGGCGTCGGAACGCGGCCCCAGGCGTCGAGAGGCACAGCCGAAACGAGAGAGGTCGACAGCAGCGTCGAGCTGCACAGGCAAACAGCCCCTACGCCCCTACAGGACGCCCACTGCCTAGGGAGGCCAGTGTCGAGCAGCGACCTCGCGTCGCACAGGCAAACGAGCCCCACGCCCCGTCCCAGGGTGCCCACTGACTGCCACCGTCAGTGCACCGCTTCTCGCGGCCACGCTCGGCTCTCAGCGAGCGAAAACGAGTCGTTCGAGTCCCCAGCCCAACAGCGCAGGTCCCCTCCCAAGAATCAGCAGCAAGGGGCGGCGGAAGAACCTGGTTGTGATGCTCCTGTGGTTGGCAGAGGCCGCTCCTTGGCTTGGGAGATGAAGGGAAGCGAGGGCCCAACTAACCTGTTGAAATATGGGCGTGAGGGAAAAGAACGACTGTCTCTTACAATGGGTCGCGCCCTGCCTTTATACTCGCGCACGCCATGGTACGCGCGCCACCCATTAGCGCATCCGCCACCTTGCGCCATCGCGCGCTGACTGTATTCTCCAGTACTTAATGCATATGTGCGAGCCTGAGTATTGGCATTATCTATGTCCGTACAATACAGTATCCGCTGCTGCATCGGCCGATATCCTGCAGTATATTCTAGTACTGCATGGCGCCCACCGTTGATACTCAGCAGTACCGGAATCTTGATTGTGCTCGCACGGGCGTCCTCGTACTCGTAGATGTACAGCCGCTCCGCGATGTACGTCTACTGCCGGAGATGTACTCGCGTCCTCGTACTTGTAGCCGTACGATCGCTCCGCGGGTCTACAGATACTGCTGAGAGTGTGCAGGCATCAAGGCTCCAAACAGCCGGTCAAACGCCTGCAAGACTGGTATCAAACAACAGTCAGACATGTCTGACTGCTGTCAGCCTCCCAGGTGATGGCGCGGCCCTCATGCTCCGCGGTCACCTGCAGGATACCGATGATGGGCTCGTACTCGGGACGGAGGCCAGCCAGGAACAGAGTCACAACTTGGTTATGTGATGGAGCTTCAACATTCTCATGCTCCTCAGCCTCAGCCACCAAGTCCAAGAAGGCGTTGTCCAAGCGATGGTAGTATGCCTCGGCAGTCTCGGTGCGCTGTTGACCGGATTGGAGCACCGCATACATGTCGGAGATCCTGCCGAGATGGCCTCCCTCAAAGCGGGTGCGTAGAGCTGCCCAGGCTTGGCCTCCAGAGGTAGCATTGTCATTCAGGTGCCGACGGATGACATCAAGGAGCTCCTCGGGGAGCGGCGCAGTCAGGGTTGCATACAGCTTGAAGTGCTGATCAGATGAGGCATGCTCACTCATCATCATGGCCTGCTTCATGCCAGTGGCGTTGCAATAGGCCTCCATCTGGTGCCTCCAGCGGCGCCACCCCTTGGTCTGACCAGAGAAAACGGGCGGCAACGGAATGCGCGGCGCGCGGGCGGACACTCCTTCCGGCATGATGATCACAGTGATGGAAATCAACTGCAGAGCGGGACAGAGGCCAAGTCAGCGGTCTGGTCCTCACAGGGCCAAAAGCCCCCACCACTGCTTGCCGCAGTGGCAACTCTCTCCCACCAGAGATGGTCAACAGGGAGAAACTCGGTCAAGATTTCGAAATTGAGCAGAGAAAACAACCGGAGCCGCACAAACTTTTAATTACCGGCCGCGGTTAATCAACAAACAACCGCGGCCTCGCGGAAATCAGAATACCGGCTACGATAAATCGGAAAACCACCGGGAAATCCGGCTACTTTTTGATTCTCGTAGATTCGCCTAGAACACGACGGAAACTGCGTCGTTCTCCGGTCGCAGACTGCTGCTAACTTGGCAACCTGCATGCCTCGTGACGAGGGTCGATACCACTGGCACAAGACCACGACAGATCGCTCGACGAGGCCGTCTGCCCCCCCTGTGGCCGCCGAGGCAGTTCGACACACTCTAACTGGGCGACCGACAAGCGCACACGAGTCGACACGACTCGAAGCCGGCCCGAGTCGTCGAGAGACTGAAAGGGCCGTCGGAACGCGGCCCCAGGCGTCGAGAGGCACGGCCGAAACGAAAGAGGTCGACAGCAGCGTCGAGCTGCACAGGCAAACAGCCCCTACGCCCCTACAGGACGCCCTCTGCCTAGGGAGGCCAGTGACGAGCAGCGACCTCGCGTCGCACAAGCAAACGAGCCCCACGCCCCGTCCCAGGGCGCCCACTGACTGCCACCGTCAGTGCACCGCTTCTCGCGGCCACGCTCGGCTCTCAGCGATCGAAAACGAGTCGTGCGAGTCCCCAGCCCAACAGCGCAGGTCCCCTCCCAAGAATCAGCAGCAAGGGGCGGCGGAAGAACCTGGTTGTGATGCTCCTGTGGTTGGCAGAGGCCGCTCCTTGGCTTGGGAGATGAAGGGAAGCGAGGGCCCAACTAACCTGTTGAAATATGGGCGTGAGGGAAAAGAACGACTGCCTGTTACAACGGGTCGCGCCCTGCCTTTATACTCGCGCACGCCATGGTGCGCGCGCCAGTCATTAGCGCATCCGCCACCTTGCGCCATCGCGCGCTGACTGTATTCTCCAGTACTTAACGCATATGTGCGAGCCTGAGTATTGGCATTATCTATGTCCGTACAATACAGCATCCGCTGCTGCATCGGCCGATATCCTGCAGTATATTCTAGTGCTGCATGGCGCCCACCATTGATACTCAGCAGTACCGGAATCTTGATTGTGCTCGCACGGGCGTCCTCGTACTCGTAGATGTACAGCCGCTCCGCGATGTACGTCTGCTGCCGGAGATGTATTCGCGTCCTCGTACTCGTAGCCGTACGATCGCCCCGCCGTCTACAGATACTGCTGAGAGTGTGCAGGCGTCAAGGCTCCAAACAGCCGGTCAAACGCATGCAAGACTGGTATCAAACAACAGCATGATATACGACTACGATTACCTAAGTGCTTTTTCGGTAAACACGAGCTCGAGTACTTAGGACACATGGTCAGCAAAGCTGGCCTACGCCCCTCTCATAAAGTCTCCGCCGTTAAGAACTGGTCCCCACCGCGATCTGTTCAGCAGGTCCAGCAGTTCCTAGGCTTTTGCATATTTTTTTACCGCCGTTACATACACAAATACTCTCACTTACCTGCACCCCTTTACGACATTACAAAAAGAAAACGTTCGAGTGGGGTGTACGCCAACACACTGCGTTTACTGCACTGAAACACGCGCTCTGTTCTGCCCCTGTACTATTGAGTCCTAAAACCGGCCCTGACGCGGAATTCGTCATATCCACGGATGCCAGCCAGTAAATATACTTTAGGTGCGGTTCTTTTACAAAAAGACGGTTCTAACCAGTTACGCCCGTGCCCTTACTTTGCCAAAATACTACAACCTGCTCACACAAATTATCCTAGATATGACCAAGAACTATTGGGTGTTGTCTGCGCGCTTAAAAAATGGCGCTGCTATATCGAAGATGCTGCGAAGATTACAGTAATCACTGATCATGCCACCTTACGTCCTTTACCAACTCAAGATGCCCTCGGCCGCCGCCACGCCCTCTGGCTCTCTGACATTTCAGCCTATCTTGCCATCTCGACCCGCACTCAAAAACCTATTCTGTCAATACTTTACCGCAAAGGTAGTCAAAATGAAGCTGACGCCCTATCCCGCCGGCCTGATCTTAACCATGATGTCCTCGCCGCTGAAAAAAGATTTTTGACTCCGAACTAGAGGATATGCATGATTTTCTCTCGTCTATGTGTCACCTGCAAGTTGACCCCTCATTGCTTAACCACATTCGCCACGGCTATAGCATTGATGCAAACTAGTCAAACCCCCGCATACCTGCCGGTGTCACCTCTAACTCTACCGATAACCTTTATTGGATGGCTGATAAAATATGCATACCTGCTGCCGATAAACAAATCCTGCACTCTATAATACACGAATATCATGATACCGCTGGACACCCGGACGCCCGGCGCACTTTACTCAATATTTCGAAAACGTTCTGGTGGCCACGCATGAACAAAAATATAAAACAATACTGCAAACTTTGTTCCACCTGTCAACGCATTAAAGCTTCTAGCCAAAAACCACCCGGTGTATTATCTCCGTTACCCAAAGCCTCTCGACCTTGGGAGATTTTTTCAATGGATTTTATAACAGGCCCCCCTTTGCAAGACGGCTATGATGCTATTGCAACCTTTGTCTGCACCTTTTCTAAACAAGCCCACTTTATTCCCTACAACATGTCTATTGACGCTCCCCAATTGGCCAAACTGTTTCCAAATAACATCTACCGTTATCACGGCATGTACCGCACTATCATTTCCCACCGTGATCCCCGTTTTACCTCCGCATTTTGGCAATCCTTATTCCGCTCTCTCAAATCCAAGTTACATATCATCTTCATACCACCCTGAAACTGACGGCCAAACTAAACGTACCCACCGCACTGTTGAACAAATACTTCGCGCTTTTGTGCATAAAAATCATGATGACTTTTTGAATGCCCTATCTCTTGCTGAATTCTCATATAATAACTCCATCCACTCCGCCACAAATCACACTCCCTTTGAAGCCGTGTATGGCTTAAATCCGTTAACCCCTGCCAGTCTTTTACACCAAACCCCGAATACAAACCACCCACACCTTGACCTCTTACATACTATACATGATACTCATGTCCTTATAGCCGAACAGCTGAAATTAGCCGACGAATGCCAAAAAGCTTATGCAAACAACCGTACCCGATTAGAAGTTTTTTTTGAAAGGTAATAAGGTATGGTTGTCCACTGAACACCTCCTATTACGAAATCAACCAACTAACAAATTCCGTCAACGTTTTGTTGGCCCTTATCCCATTGTTCGTAAAATTTCACCTCAAGCTTACCACATACGTTTACCCCACCCTGTGTTTCACATTTCCCGCCTTCGTCGCTGTCACTCCCCTGATGTTTCACCCGACACTGTCCCTGGTCGAACTGCTCTACCAGCAGATGAATTTATCATAGACCAAATCCTCAACCACCGAATCGAATATAACAACGACAACCTTGACTACTCCCGCGGCCCTGCACTTACTTCCGTTCCTAGTCCGTTAACAAAGCTATGACGGATCCCATGACTCATGGAAACCATATCAAAGTCTTCGTCGTGTTGATATGCTACACCTATGTGCAGACAAATGTCAGTCCTTGCGTGACTTATTCCACACACCACACGACCGCAACTTGCATTCCAAATATCCGGCCCGCTTCCCCTTGAAAATACCGTAGCTATTTTTTTCTGTGAGGGGAAGGAATGTTAGGACTACACCTAACCCTGCACTATACCCACATAACCACTTATCTCATATTATTATCATTTCCTATATCATAGCATAACCTGCCTTAGTTCTGTAACTCGTACTGTAACATGTACGCATGTCATTTATCATTATCAATCCCAATCACCGATGCTGCTACTAACAATCCCCGATGCTGCTACTGACATTCCCCGATGCTATATTTCCACAATGCCCAAGGCTGACCGCTGAACTGCTTTGCCGCTGCTCTGCCTCTGTGCTGCTGACTGCCGCTAAATAGCTGAACTAGCTGATTATCCTGTAACATTCGATACCGTTTCCTCACAACCTTTGCCTTCTTGCCTCTAATTGCATTAGGGCATTACTGTACCTCACACGCTGCCTCCGCCTCCGCCTCCGACTCCGCCTCCGACTGTCAGTTTCTTACCTCGGCGCTTCTTCACTTGCCTCTTCCGCTTCTTGTCATCCGTCAGTGTCTTCACCACCCCGGGAGGCTGTGCCGTCGACGACGCCGCCATGAGCTTCCTTGCCTTGGCGTCGGGACGCCCCTTGTGCCCCGACGCCCACAACAAGCCACACTCGTTTCGCCTCCAAGCGGATGAGGATGCGGCCTCCTCGGCCACCACGAGTTGCGCCGCTGGCACTGTGGAAGCCTTGGCGTTTAGGTGGGCCTTACGGCGCTCCCGGACGAACCTGCGCGCGGCACCAGTTAGCCACGGGTGGGTGCGTGCTAATGTGGAGGGTGGAGTGTTTTGTTGCGTGCCCACCTTGTCACGCGTTTCCTCGTGTCTTTCTCGTCCTCCTCGATGCCGGCGGCGCGGACACGCGAGACAACAAGGCTCGCCGCCCACTTTTTCATGGGAGACGAGGTCTGCCATTGCGCTGTGAGCGGTGAAGGGGGGGGGGCGGCCGAGGTGGAGAAACTAACACCCAGTCGACGACCGCCTTCCGCAGCAGTCAACAACACAGCGGAGGCGAGGAGCAGCGCGCCAATACTATTTATATGCACGTATTGTCAAGAGCTAGTCGGTGCGGCATTGTGTCGGCGTAATTTCGCAATGTTTATTGTTGAAGTAGCACGGCGTAATGAATACGTGGTTTCACCAAGTGAATCCGGGATAATATATGCGGTAGGGCGCGCGTCTATGTGCGCGACGAATGTGCGCGGATGTGCGCAGCGTTGTGCACCGATGTGCACGAAGATGTGCACGACATGTAGGGGCGGAGCGGGTGAGTGTCCGCCGCTCCACCCAGCGCCGCAAATCCCCGTGCGTGGGCACCCCCCCCCCCGCCCCCCCATTAGACCTGCCGCCATGTCAAACAATGTTAAATCCCCGAGCTCCTCGCTGAGGAAGATGCGATGACGAGGTTGCAAGCCTACCTCGAGCGGTAACTACACGGTGGTGGTACCTATGACCCCGTACACCTGGAGCTGTGGAGGCTTCTCGGACAAGACGCCACGCATGCCTTGCTGAGAAGGTTCCCTAATGAGGTCCCGACGCCATACCCGGATGTGAACGCTCCTGGGCTGCTAGAGGTGGGTTTGTTGTCGCACATCGCACAAGACCTGGTTATCACCATGGATGACACCAACAGGTCATCCTGCCCCCGGAAGAACTGGACGTTGCAGACCACACGCAGGTGAAGCCGTATGACGGGGAAAAGGATGGCAAAGTCGACCCGTGGAAGCTGTGGCATTGGGCAAGGAGTGCGCCAGAGACCTGGGTCGGCAAAAAGCAGAGGCAGATGAAGAGGTGCCCCCCCCACCCCCCCCCACCCCCCCCACGCCTCGACCCTCTTCAACCCCTGACTCGTGCATCGCTTATTATGAGCGTGTGCCTTGCAGGAAGGCCTTGTTTGCCGCCTTGCTGGAATTGCGGCGCGCTTTCGTGGCTGGTGCCGAGAAGGCCCGGCGAGCTAGCACCAAGGTTTTGGTCGTGGCCGGTGATCGCGTTTCTGTTCACCCCGGCGGATGCCCCCGCTCAGATCACCCACATTGATGGGCAGGCTCCAAATCTGCAGGCCATCATTGCATGCACGTGCCACTGCCGCCCCACTGAGGTGTACCGCGGGCCAAAAGTGAGCTTCAGAGATGCCGTGAAGCACATTCGGTACCCGGTGCGCCCCCCCCCCCCCCCCCCCACCACCCAGGCGGGGCGGGGCAGGGGCGGGGGCGGGGACGGGGACTGAGTGCCATCCATGTGTTGACATGAAAAGGGCCACGAGCATCACTGCCTCACGGAGAGGTCGCTGGCGGAGACAGATCCGGGAGCTGCCGACTTCATCATGAGCCACAAGAACTTGATGCAGCCCCTGGAGGACTTAGAGCGTGGCATGGGTGTCCCCGAGGAGGACACGCCCTACATGGAACAATACCATGGGTACATGTTTGGGTCGGACACGACGCACCGCGGGCCCGTGGGCGCCCTAGTTGAGCTGCCCAGCGGCAACCCCTGTCCCAAGTGTCACGGGCGTGGCAATGTCCGCTTGTACGGGCAAGGGCACCTTCTGGGACTGCCTGGCTGCGGCCGTGCGGACGACCCTACCCAGTACACGCCGTTCCTGGCAGCCTACAACGAGGCACTCTACCCACACATCACCCCCGCAGTGATGCTGCGGAGAAACGCAATCACAAGTTGGCGGCGCAGTATGTGGCCCACTTTGGGGATCATGCTGTGTTGCCAAAGCATTTGTACAGTGACGAGGACAACGCCAGCATCCATGCCAGAGCGAAGGAGCTGCGGCTTGTTGTTGAGGCTGCGGCTCCTATTGTTGCCGCTGCCGCCTCCATCCCGCCGTAGACGGTCGGGTCTGGCAGCACCGCCCGTGCTTGTAAATAAGCGACAATGGATCACGTCATGCTCCGGTTGTACTCCTACACTTCCTCCACTTTGGCGGGTGGGGGGGGGGGGGTTCTGTCCTTATTACTCGCATCGGTGGACGTGCTGGATATGGAGGTCACCGGGCACATCGCGTGGTTTCGGAGCAGTTCATTCGCTCCTCCTCGTCTTGTTTGCAATCGTCGCCCTAATCCAATGCAGGGTGAGTAGCGGGACAGTGTGCCCCCCCCCCCGGGTTTATGTAAACAAATATCTAGCCGTGCATGCGCCGCAATCGGTACCCAATGAGCGGGGTATGTGACAGTGGTTTCGGAGCAGTGCCAGCATTCCGTGCGTGCACAAGCACGTACGACTGGGAATGAGGCGGGGGTTGCGGATGGAGTGCATTGGCGGTGCATAGAATAGCGTGTTGCTGGGATTTTGGCTGCATCGGACGCCGTATTCCCATCAATCCGGCACGGAATGTCCGGTTTTCACACATTTGTGTGTTAATATAGTGTGAATATTACGCGTCTTTTACGCCGGGTGGATGGGCATCCGGCGTCCGATGCACCCCAATTATTTGCAGCACGCTAGTCTGTGCACCGCCAGTGCACTCCGCAAGCCCCGCCTCCATCCGCGTCGGAACCGATAGTAAGTGTTGTTGTGTGCGCACATCGTGACAACATTACACGGCGGGAATTGCAATTAGCGGTGGATAATGTGAACGCGTTTTCGAAATCGACGGAGAATGAGGCGGTGCTGGCGGAGTGCATTGGCGGTGCATATAATAGCGTGTTGCTGGGGTTTTGGCTGCATCGGACGCCGTATTCCCATCCATCCGGCACGGAATGTCCGGTTTTCACACATTTGCGTGTGAATATAGTGTGAATATTACGTGTCTTTTACGCCGGGTGGATAGGCATCCCGCGTCCGATGCACCCCGAATCTCACCAACACGCTACTCTACGCACCCCCAACGCACTCCGCCAGCCCCGCGTCTTTCCGCGCAAGTCATACGTTCCATTGTCTGCATATACATACGTACATGTACTACTGCTCTGAAACCAGCCCAAACTTAATGAGTGCACAAGTGTAAATGGGGGGGGGGGGGGGGAGGCGGGGCATACACTCACACGTACCCCGGTCATGCATGACAGATAGTACAAGCCGTGGCGGGTCGGCGGGCCGACCCGGGGGGGGGGGGTGGGGGGGGGGGTCTATTCAACTACACGTGCGACAGTGTCGTTCCGTGGAGCAGTATATGTGTCCGGCCTCATTTATACCGCCCCCTACCTGCGCTGCATGGTCCACCCCTACGAATTACTTAGCACAAACCGCCATTACTTAATAGGAACCTATCACAGCTATGCTTATATGCCCGCTTTGGCGATCAAACTTCTACGCACTTCCCGTCCCTCAGCCGCCGGACATGGGGGTTAAGCCGCCAGCCTCGGCAGTTGCTTAGCCAGACTTGGCATCCCGTACCGTGTCCATGGCTTCGCAGCTCTGCCGCCGGTACACGCCGAGTCCGGCGCCTGCTGCCGCCGGGTTGCGCACGCATGCACGCACGGTAATACGCCGCCGACGCCGCCACGCTTACTTCCACCACCTTCGCCAGCCGCAGCTTCGCACGCCGTTCCGCCGACATACGAAACGCACGAATCCCCCCCCCCCACCCCCCGTCCCCGCGTCATGTATAATATATTCGAGGCGACTATGCGGGGCGCAGCACACGCCGCGGCGTGGGTCGGCGGAGCGGCGGGCGGCGGGAGCCCTAACGGCCGGGCAGTATCCACACCCACACCGGCACCGCCGCTCATCGACGCGGATGAACCGCCTCCCAAAGGAAACATGCCGGTTGGTGGTAAGCGCAGCAGGCGTGGGGTGCCGGTGCCGGTACCTATGCGACGGAGCTGTCGCGTCAGGAACCGCACCGCAACCGCAACCGCACCGCATGTGGAGCAACACACATGGCGGTGCCGGCCCCACCTATGTCTAGCGCCACCTCCTCACATCACTGGGAGGGCCGCACTCCTCGCCGCCTCATGGGTCGCGGGTGTTTCATAGTTATAACTGTGAAATCAATAGTAGTCATAACACATACCGTAACCACATTTTGAGTTCGCTAAATACTGCTGTTCTGAACCCCTCGCAAAGAGGGATCTCTATCTGGAATTTTATCAGAGTACACCACAATATTGCATGGAACCTCCAAGTCAGTTTTCCGTGTCCCTGCCATGCGACGATGATGCGCCTGATGCGCCGCGTCAGGAGGCGGAGGAGGCCGTGGTTGAGGCGACTGATAGGGCTGAGGGGGTTGTCGAGGCGAGCGAGGCTACGCTCGCGCCACCCGCCCCGCAGCCACCTGCAGGACATGCCGACTTGCTCGTCGCCATGTTGACCGGAGCACTACGAGCAGTGGCGGGAGGCGGCCACATGCACTATCATGTGCGTGTCCTGGCCGGACGCCCGTCATGCGTGTACTGCGGCCAACGGACGGACTGGGAGTGTTGCTGCGACGGGACCCCGGCTTTGTGCGGCCCCAAGTACCCATGCATGGCGACCCATCAGCGGGCGGTCCCCTGCCCGACCACGGCCGCGGTGAGGGCGGAGTTACGCCATGTCAGGGACGTGTTCCACGACGCGACTCGCGCCGCCGTGTGTGAGGCTTCCGAGAAGGCACGCGCGGTTGGTAGGGTGCGCAGGGTGAGGCGGCGGACGGCCCGAGAGATGATGGAGAGCGAGACATGCCACCAGTGAAGTCGGGCGAAATGATACTGGGTGGGGCACACGGGCGTGTAACACTTGCACTTTGCGCGTACGGCTGGGTTAAATCTAGCCGGCGTCACACTATGAAACGGAAAGGCTGCGTTGCTACTGCAAACGATGCTACGCCTCACTCGGTAGTGTTGTTTGATACCAGTCTTGCAGGCGTTTGACCGGCTGTTTGGAGCCTTGACGCCTGCACACTCTCAGCAGTATCTGTAGACGGCGGAGCGATCGTACGGCTACGAGTACGAGGACGCGAGTACATCTCCGGCAGCAGACGTACATCGCGGAGCGGCTGTACATCTACGAGTACGAGGACGCCCGTGCGAGCACAATCAAGATTCCGGTACTGCTGAGTATCAATGATGGGCGCCATGCAGTACTAGAATATACTGCAGGATATCGGCCGATGCAGCAGCGGATGCTGTATTGTACGGACATAGATAATGCCAATACTCAGGCTCGCACATATGCATTAAGTACTGGAGAATACAGTCAGCGCGCGATGGCGCAAGGTGGCGGATGCGCTAATGGGTGGCGCGCGTACCATGGCGTGCGCGAGTATAAAGGCAGGGCGCGACCCGTTGTAAGAGACAGTCGTTCTTTTCCCTCACGCCCATATTTCAACAGGTTAGTTGGGCCCTCGCTTCCCTTCATCTCCCAAGCCAAGGAGCGGCCTCTGCCAACCACAGGAGCATCACAACCAGGTTCTTCCGCCGCCCCTTGCTGCTGATTCTTGGGAGGGGACCTGCGCTGTTGGGCTGGGGACTCGAACGACTCGTTTTCGCTCGCTGAGAGCCGAGCGTGGCCGCGAGAAGCGGTGCACTGACGGTGGCAGTCAGTGGGCGCCCTGGGACGGGGCGTGGGGCTCGTTTGCCTGTGCGACGCGAGGTCGCTGCTCGACACTGGCCTCCCTAGGCAGTGGGCGTCATGTAGGGGCGTAGGGGCTGTTTGCCTGTGCAGCTCGACGCTGCTGTCGACCTCTCTCGTTTCGGCTGTGCCTCTCGACGCCTGGGGCCGCGTTCCGACGCCCCTTTCAGTCTCTCGACGACTCGGGCCGGCTTCGAGTCGTGTCGACTCGTGTGCGCTTGTCGCTCGCCCAGTTAGAGTGTGTCGAGCTGCCTCGCCGACCACAGGGGGGGCAGACGGCCTCGTCGAGGGCTCTGTCGTGGTCTTGTGTCAGTGGTATCGACCCTCGTCACGAGGCAGGCAGGTTGCCGAGTTAGCAGCAGTCTGCGACCGGAGAACGACGTAGTTTCCGCCGTGTTATAGGCGAATCTACGAGAATCAAAAAGTAGCCGGATTTCCCGGTGGTTTTCCGATTTATCGTAGCAGGTAATTTGATTTCCGCGGGGCCGCGGTTGTTTGTTGATTAATTGCGGCCGGTAATTAAAAGTTTGTGCGGCTCCGGTTGTTTTCTCTCCTGAATTTCGAAATATTGACCGAGTTTCTACCTGTTGACCATCTCTGGTGGGAGAAAGTTGCCACTGCGGCAAGCAGTGGTGGGGGCTTTTGGCCCTGTGAGGACCAGACCGCTGACTTGGCCTCTGTCCCGCTCTGCAGTTGATTTCCATCACTGTGATCATCATGCCGGAAGGAGTGTCCGCCCGCGCGCCGCGCATTCCGTTGCCACCCGTTTTCTCTGGTCAGACCAAGGGGTGGCGCCGCTGGAGGCACCAGATGGAGGCCTATTGCAACGCCACTGGCATGAAGCAGGCCATGATGATGAGTGAGCATGCCTCATCTGATCAGCACTTCAAGCTGTATGCAACCCTGACTGCGCTGCTCCCCGAGGAGCTCCTGGATGTCATCCGTCGGCACCTGAATGACAATGCTACCTCTGGAGGCCAAGCCTGGGCAGCTCTGCGCACCCGCTTTGAGGGAGGCCATCTTGGCAGGATCTCCGACATGTATGCGGTGCTCCAATCCGGTCAACAGCGCACCGAGACTGCGGAGGCATACTACCATCGCCTGGACAACGCCTTCTTGGACTTGGTGGCTGAGGCTGAGGAGCATGAGGATGTTGAAGCTCCATCACATAACCAAGTTGTGACTCAGTTCCTGGCTGGCCTCCGTCCCGAGTACGAGCCCATCATCGGTATCCTGCAGGTGACTGCGGAGCATGAGGGCCGCGCCATCACCTGGGAGGGTGACTGCCTCAAGCTGGCGCAGAACTACTCCAAGCGTATTGAGAAGAACCATGCATCGGAGCCATCTGCGGAGGGCTACATAGCCAGTGGTGGCACCAAGCGCTCCGCCCATCTGGCCACAGGCGATGGATCTGGACCTCGCCGCCTTAATGCCCCTCTGCGCGGTGGATGCTGGCAGTGCGGTGGGCCTCACTTCAAGCGGGACTGCCCGCAGCGCCCAAGAGGCAACAGGCGTCAAGCTGCTGCGGACCCGGCACCGGCGGCCTTTGTTGCTGATGAGGAGGAGGAGCATGTTGCTTTCATGGCTGAGAATGCCGGTAACACCCCACCTGCAAAGCGCGTTGCGCTGTCCCTGCTGGATGACGAGTGGGATGATTGGGCGCCGGAACCGGGCACCCTGCTGTATGACCTCTTCGGAGGGGAGTATGAGTCCGAGGAGGATGTGCAGCCGGCTGAGGCTGCTGGTGCTGTTGCTCAGGCGAATGAGCGCGAGCATGACCTGGACAGCCACAACATGGATGAGATCATATCGCTGTCTGGGCTGTCTGACTGCTTCGGCATGTCTGATGATGAGGCGGGTAGTGCCTCTGGTGGCATGGGCGGCTCTGCCCGTGTTGTAACCAAGTCTGATTCCGCTTACTTGCTTGATGCGGTTGCTCTTGCGAGTGTTGTTGTCGATGCACGAGGGGCGTGCATGCTGGGGCTGAATGATGATCTCGGAAGCTACCCGGACATGTGGGTGAAGGACAGTGGGGCATATCCGCATATGGTGGCTGACTCTGACAGCTTCGTGGAGTATGAGCAGCTTGCACCACCGGTTGAGGTGGGGGGTATTTGCTGTCTGGCGGTGGGCCGGGGGACGGTCTGGATGGTTGTTCGAGCCGATGGCGGCGAAGTACGCAGTGTGCTTCGTGGGGTTCTGCATGTCCCGGACTTGCCGGGCAAAACAAAGCATGGCTACCGCAGGTTGTTTAGCCAGCGGTTGGCGCAGGAGCGTGGCGCTTCGTTTCATTACACGGCCAACGGGGACTCCATGGTCTTGCGCTCTGCTGGCCGTGATATGACGGTCCCTATCGGGCGCGCTCCGGGAAGCAACTTGTACGCTTTCCGCAGCAGAATACTAAAGAGCGGGCGTGCGCCCAGCCCTGCGGATGTTGTTGCGCTGCAAGCTTGTGGGAAGTTGTCAAAGTTGCTGTGGCACAGACGTCTTGGCCATCTGCATGCTGCAGGCATGGATCGTTTGCTTGCGGAGAGCGTCTCGGGGATCACGTTCGCGAAGGATGAGATACTGCCGTTCTGTGACTGTTGCGCCTTGGCGAAGTCTCACGAACAGCCGCGGTCGCGCATTGCGTCAAAGCGTCCTACTGGGCCACTGCAGAAGTTTGGAGCTGACATCTGGGGGCCAGTGGGTGTGACGTCCATTGGCGGGTTTTGTTACGTGTTTGGGATGACTGACTACTACTCGGCATACGGCTGGGTGGTGTTCATGAAGTCCAAGGATGAGGCTCCGAGGGCTCTGCTGTTGGTGGTGCGCGCTATCAGGCGCGTGCATCCCCGATTCGGATACGACAAGAGTACAGCTCGCATGAGATTGGACAACGACTCAGTCTTCCAGAGTGCGGATTTTTGATCTGCATGCGATGGCCTGCACTTCGTTCCTGAGTTTTCTGCGCCATACTGCCAATGGCAGAATGGTCTGCAGGAGCGTATGTGGCTTACTCTGTCCGAGATGACGGTGGCTATGCTTCTACATGCTCGCCTGGGTCGTGAGTTCTGGGCGCTGGCCTTCTGTGCCGCGATGCACATCCGCAACAATGTCTACAGTCGGGGTGTCGGTTCTGTTCCCTACCGGCGTCACACTGGCAAGACCCCAGATGTGGCTGGGTTGCGGGTGTTCGGCTGTCCAGCGTATGTGCACGTGGATGCCGGGAATAGGCGGAAGCTTGACGCCAAGGCCTTTCGCGGGGTCTTCGTTGGTTATGGGCAGGAATCTCACACCTACTTAGTGTGGAACCCAGCTACTCGCCGCGTGGTTGCAAGTCGGAATGTGATTTTCGATGAGGGTTGGCGTGATGCGGCTTCCAGCAGCAAGGGGGGCAGTGGGGGCGATGCTGCTGCAAGCCTTGAGATGTTCCCCCAATACCAGGCACTTCTCGATAACAGCGGGGTTGGCAGCACGTCCGACGCATCACGGCTGCAAGAGATAACCGAGGCTCACCGGCGTGTCGTGGATGAAACGGACGACGTTGAGGAGCTTGAGATTGATATTGAGGAGGAGCCACTGACTGCGGAGGAACTGGAACTTGGACCGCAGCGACCCACGCTGGAGCTGACCCAGTTGGAGACGAACGAGGGAATCGACGATGGCGGGCAAGAGGAACCTATAGTCCAGCGTGCTGAGAGGACCCCTACCCTGCTCGTTCTCGCCGAGCTCCTGGGCAATGGTGGGTCGTACATCCGGAAAACCCCAACGACGACGCTGCAGCTATGATGGCCGCCGCATTCGCGGCAGTGACACAGGGTGTCGATGAGCCCATCACGCTCAAGCAGGCCCTGTTCAAGGAGCAATGGGCGCAAGCCGTAGAGTCAGAATTCAACTCGTTGGAGAAGCAGGGCACGTGGGTGGTGTGCGAGTTACCAGAGGAGCGAACAGCGATTCCCAGCAAATGGGTATTCAAGGTCAAATACAACGCTGATGGCAGTATCGCGCGCTTCAAGGCCCGACTGGTTGTCCACGGCTGCCGTCAACGACATGGCATCGACTATGCAGAGACTTTTGCACCGACCGTGAAGTTCACCACTATCCGAGTGCTGTTTGCGATTGCAGTACAATACGGTTGGAATATCCATCAGGTTGATGTCGACACGGCGTTCCTGTATGCTCCAGTGGAGGAGGAGATCTACATGAGGCCGCCGCCTGGCTATGAGCAGTACGATGCAAGAGGGCGGCCCATGGTCTTGCGCTTGTTGAAGAGCCTGTACGGGCTGAAGCAATCACCCCGAAATTGGCACAACACCTTACATAAGTTCTTGGTGTGCTACGGGTTTCAGCAGCTCAAGTCCGACCCTGGCGCGTACGTCTACTGGCAGGGTGGGCAGTTGATCTGCATCCTGGTGGTGTACGTGGACGACATGATCTTTGCCTTCAAGGACGCAGTATGGGCCGCGGATTTCAAGACGGCATTAGGCGCCCGCTTTGACATCAAGGACTTGGGCGTCTGTGCCTGGGCGCTAGGCATGGCGGTGGAGCGAGACTGGGACAATTCGACGCTGAAGGTGCATCAGGCCAAGTACATTGATGACATGGTGCACAAGTTCAACCTTGCTGACGCTTACGCTGTGAGCACCCCAGCGGAGGTTGGTGCCGATATCCCCGGTAGCAACAAGCCGTTGGCTGCTGAGATGCCCTATCAGGCCCTTGTGGGCAGCCTGCTGTACGCGATGGTGGCTACCCGCCCCGACATTGCCGAAGCTGTGAGCAAGTTGTGCAGGGTGATGGCCAAGCCTGAAGAGCGCCACTGGCAGGCTGCCAAGCGAGTCCTGCGATACCTGAAGGGTACCAAAACTCTGGGGCTGACCTTCAGTGGGGGCAAGGCTGACGGCCTACTGCACGGGTACTGCGACGCCGACTGGGCTGGAGACAAGGTGTCACGACGCTCCACCACTGGCTTCGTCTTCATGCTTTGTGGAGCTGCAGTGAGTTGGAAGTCGCAGCTGCAGGCCACTGTGGCGCTGTCAACGGCGGAGGCGGAGTACATGGCGTTGTGTGCTGCTGTGTGCGAGGCGCTGTTCTTGCGCGAGCTGCTGTGCGAGCTGTGTTGTGCTCAGTCCGAGGCCACAGTTGTTGAAATATGGGCGTGAGGGAAAAGAACGACTGTCTCTTACAACGGGTCGCGCCCTGCCTTTATACTCCGCACGCCATGGTGCGCACGCCAGCCATTAGCGCATCCGCCACCTTGCGCCATCGCGCGCTGACTGTATTCTCCAGTACTTAACGCATATATGCGAGCCTAAGTATTGGCATTATCTATGTCCGTACAATACAGTATCCGCTGCTGCATCGGCCGATATCCTGCAGTATATTCTGCATCGGCCGATATCCTGCAGTATATTCTAGTACTGCATGGCGCCCACCATTGATACTCAGCAGTACCGGAATCTTGATTGTGCTCGCACGGGCGTCCTCGTACTCGAAGATGTACAGCCGCTCCGCGATGTACGTCTGCTGCCGGAGATGTACTCGCGTCCTCGTACTCGTAGCCGTACGATCGCTCCGCCGTCTACAGATACTGCTGAGAGTGTGCAGGCGTCAAGGCTCCAGACAGCCGGTCATACGCCTGCAAGACTGGTATCAAACAACACCCCCACTCGCCATGCAGTCATCACGCGCCCAACATCTGCATGGCGAACTCCGCGTGCTTCAGCCTTCCCAGAGGCTTGGTGAGTGCATCCGCAACCATATGTGCAGTCGGGCAGTACTCAATTGCCACCTCCCCGCTGAGCACCTTCTCCCGTGTGAAGTGGTACTTGATGGCGATGTGCTTGCTGCGACCATGGGTCATGGGGTTGCGCGTCAGCGCAATGCAGCTCTGGTTGTCCTCGAAGATCACTGTGGCCTCGGACTGAGCACAACACAGCTCGCGCAGCAGCTCGCGCAAGAACAGCGCCTCGCACACAGCAGCACACAACGCCATGTACTCCGCCTCCGCCGTTGACAGCGCCACAGTGGCCTGCAGCTGCGACTTCCAACTCACTGCAGCTCCACAAAGCATGAAGACGAAGCCAGTGGTGGAGCGTCGTGACACCACGTCTCCAGCCCAGTCGGCGTCGCAGTACCCGTGCAGTAGGCCGTCAGCCTTGCCCCCACTGAAGGTCAGCCCCAGGGTTTTGGTACCCTTCAGGTATCGCAGGACTCGCTTGGCAGCCTGCCAGTGGCGCTCTTCAGGCTTGGCCATCACCCTGCACAACTTGCTCACGGCTTCGGCAATGTCGGGGCGGGTAGCCACCATCGCGTACAGCAGGCTGCCCACAAGGGCCTGATATGGCATCTCAGCAGCCAACGGCTTGTTGCTACCGGGGACATCGGCACCAACCTCCGCTGGGGTGCTCACAGCGTAAGCGTCAGCAAGGTTGAACTTGTGCACCATGTCATCAATGTACTTGGCCTGATGCACCTTCAGCGTCGCATTGTCCCAGTCTCGCTCCACCGCCATGCCTAGCGCCCAGGCACAGACGCCCAAGTCCTTGATGTCAAAGCGGGCGCCTAATGCCGTCTTGAAATCCGCGGCCCATACTGCGTCCTTGAAGGCAAAGATCATGTCGTCCACGTACACCACCAGGATGCAGATCAACTGCCCACCCTGCCAGTAGACGTACGCGCCAGGGTCGGACTTGAGCTGCTGAAACCCGTAGCACACCAAGAACTTATGCAAGGTGTTGTGCCAATTTCGGGGTGATTGCTTCAGCCCGTACAGGCTCTTCAACAAGCGCAAGACCATGGGCCGCCCTCTCGCATCGTACTGCTCATAGCCAGGCGGCGGCCTCATGTAGATCTCCTCCTCCACTGGAGCATACAGGAACGCCGTGTCGACATCAACCTGATGGATATTCCAACCGTATTGTACTGCAATCGCAAACAGCACTCGGATAGTGGTGAACTTCACGGTCGGTGCAAAAGTCTCTGCATAGTCGATGCCATGTCGTTGACGGCAGCCTTGGACAACCAGTCGGGCCTTGAAGCGCGCGATACTGCCATCAGCGTTGTATTTGACCTTGAATACCCATTTGCTGGGAATCGCTGTTCGCTCCTCTGGTAACTCGCACACCACCCACGTGCCCTGCTTCTCCAACGAGTTGAATTCTGACTCTACGGCTTGCGCCCATTGCTCCTTGAACGGTCCGGACAGGGCCTGCTTGAGCGTGATGGGCTCATCGACACCCTGTGTCACTGCCGCGAATGCGGCGGCCATCATAGCTGCAGCGTCGTCGTTGGGGTTTTCCGGATGCACGACCCACCATTGCCCAGGAGCTCGGCGAGAACGAGCAGGGTAGGGGTCCCTCTCAGCACGCTGAACTATTGGTTCCTCTTGCCCGCCATCGTCGGTTCCCTCGTTCGTCTCCAACTGGGTCAGCTCCAGCGTGGGTTGCTGCGGTCCAAGTTCCAGTTCCTCCGCAGTCAGTGGCTCCTCCTCAATCTCAAGCTCCTCCTCAACGTCGTCCGTTTCATCCACGACACGCTGGTGAGCCTCGGTTATCTCTTGCAGCCGTGATGCGTCGGACGTGCTGCCAACCCCGCTGTTATCGAGAAGTGCCTGGTATTGGGGGAACATCTCAAGGCTTGCAGCAGCATCGCCCCCACTGCCCCCCTTGCTGCTGGAAGCCGCATCACGCCAACCCTCATCGAAAATCACATTCCGACTTGCAACCAAGTCAGCGGTCTGGTCCTCACAGGGCCAAAAGCCCCCACCACTGCTTGCCGCAGTGGCAACTTTCTCCCACCAGAGATGGTCAACAGGGAGAAACTCGGTCAAAATTTCGAAATTGGGGAGAGAAAACAACCGGAGCCGCACAATCTTTTAATTACCGGCCGCGATTAATCAACAAACAACCGCGGCCCTGCGGAAATCAAATTACCGGCTACGATAAATCGGAAAACCACCGGGAAATCCGGCTAATTTTTGATTCTCATAGATTCGCCTATAACACGGCGGAAACTACGTCGTTCTCCGGTCGCAGACTGCTGCTAACTCGGCAACCTGCCTGCCTCATGACGAGGGTCGATACCACTGGCACAAGACCACGACAGAGCGCTCGACGAGGCCGTCTGCCTCCCCTGTGGCCGGCGAGGCAGCTCGACACACTCTAACTGGGCGAGCGACAAGCGCACACGAGTCGACACGACTCGAAGCCGGCCCGAGTCGTCGAGAGACTGAAAGGGGCGTCGGAACGCGGCCCCAGGCGTCGAGAGGCACAGCCGAAACGAGAGAGGTCGACAGCAGCGTCGAGCTGCACAGGCAAACAGCCCCTACGCCCCTACAGGACGCCCACTGCCTAGGGAGGCCAGTGTCGAGCAGCGACCTCGCGTCGCACAGGCAAACGAGCCCCACGCCCCGTCCCAGGTCGCCCACTGACTGCCACCGTCAGTGCACCGCTTCTCGCGGCCACGCTCGGCTCTCAGCGAGCGAAAACGAGTCGTTCGAGTCCCCCCAGCCCAACAGCGCAGGTCCCCTCCCAAGAATCAGCAGCAAGGGGCAGCGGAAGAACCTGGTTGTGGCGCTCCTGTGGCTGACAGAGGCCGCTCCTTGGCTTGGGAGATGAAGGGAAGCGAGGGCCCAACTAACCTGTTGAAATATGGGCGTGAGGGAAAAGAACGACTGTCTCTTACAACGGGTCGCGCCCTGCCTTTATACTCCGCACGCCATGGTGCGCACGCCAGCCATTAGCGCATCCGCCACCTTGCGCCATCGCGCGCTGACTGTATTCTCCAGTACTTAACGCATATATGCGAGCCTAAGTATTGGCATTATCTATGTCCGTACAATACAGTATCCGCTGCTGCATCGGCCGATATCCTGCAGTATATTCTGCATCGGCCGATATCCTGCAGTATATTCTAGTACTGCATGGCGCCCACCATTGATACTCAGCAGTACCGGAATCTTGATTGTGCTCGCACGGGCGTCCTCGTACTCGAAGATGTACAGCCGCTCCGCGATGTACGTCTGCTGCCGGAGATGTACTCGCGTCCTCGTACTCGTAGCCGTACGATCGCTCCGCCGTCTACAGATACTGCTGAGAGTGTGCAGGCGTCAAGGCTCCAGACAGCCGGTCATACGCCTGCAAGACTGGTATCAAACAACAGCAGTGATCTTCGAGGACAACCAGAGCTGCATTGCGCTGACGCGCAACCCCATATGACCCATGGTCGCAGCAAGCACATCGCCATCAAGTACCACTTCACACGAGAGAAGGTGCTCAGCGGGGAGGTGGCAGTTGAGTAATGCCCGACTGCACATATGGTTGCGGATGCACTCACCAAGGCTCTGGGAAGGCTGAAGCACGCGGAGTTCGCCATGCAGATGTTGGGCGCGTGATGACTGCATGGCGAGTGGGGGTGTTGTTTGATACCAGTCTTGCAGGCGTTTGACCGGCTGTCTGGAGCCTTGACGCCTGCACACTCTCAGCAGTATCTGTAGACGGCGGAGCGATCGTACGGCTACGAGTACGAGGACGCGAGTACATCTCCGGCAGCAGACGTACATCGCGGAGCGGCTGTACATCTACGAGTACGAGGACGCCCGTGCGAGCACAATCAAGATTCCGGTACTGCTGAGTATCAATGATGGGCGCCATGCAGTACTAGAATATACTGCAGGATATCGGCCGATGCAGCAGCGGATACTGTATTGTACGGACATAGATAATGCCAATACTCAGGCTCGCACATATGCATTAAGTACTGGAGAATACAGTCAGCGCGCGATGGCGCAAGGTGGCGGATGCGCTAATGGCTGGCGCGCGTACCATGGCGTGCGCGAGTATAAAGGCAGGGCGCGACCCGTTGTAAGAGACAGTCGTTCTTTTCCCTCACGCCCATATTTCAACAGGTTAGTTGGGCCCTCGCTTCCCTTCATCTCCCAAGCCAAGGAGCGGCCTCTGCCAACCACAGGAGCATCACAACCAGGTTTTTCCGCCGCCCCTTGCCGCTGATTCTTGGGAGGGGACCTGCGCTGTTGGGCTGGGGACTCGAACGACTCGTTTTCGCTCGCTGAGAGCCGAGCGTGGCTGCGAGAAGCGGTGCACTGACGGTGGCAGTCAGTGGGCGCCCTGGGACGGGGCGTGGGGCTCGTTTGCCTGTGCGACGCGAGGTCGCTGCTCGACACTGGCCTCCCTAGGCAGTGGGCGTCCTGTAGGGGCGTAGGGGCTGTTTGCCTGTGCAGCTCGACGCTGCTGTCGACCTCTCTCATTTTGGCTGTGCCTCTCGACGCCTGGGGCCGCGTTCCGACGGCCCTTTCAGTCTCTCGACGACTCGGGCCGGCTTCGAGTCGTGTCGACTCGTGTGCGCTTGTCGCTCGCCCAGTTAGAGTGTGTCGAGCTGCCTCGCTGACCACAGGGGGGGCAGACGGCCTCGTCGAGCGCTCTGTCGTGGTCTTGTGCCAGTGGTATCGACCCTCGTCACGAGGCAGGCAGGTTGCCGAGTTAGCAGCAGTCTGCGACCGGAGAACGACGTAGTTTCCGCCGTGTTATAGGCGAATCTACGAGAATCAAAAAGTAGCCGGATTTCCCGGTGGTTTTCCGATTTATCGTAGCAGGTAATTTGATTTTCGCGGGGCCGCGGTTGTTTGTTGATTAATCGCGGCCGGTAATTAAAAGTTTGTGCGGCTCCGGTTATTTTCTCTCCCCAATTTCGAAATATTGACCGAGTTTCTACCTGTTGACCATCTCTGGTGGGAGAAAGTTGCCACTGCGGCAAGCAGTGGTGGGGGCTTTTGGCCCTGTGAGGACCAGACCGCTGACTTGGCCTCTGTCCCGCTCTGCAGTTGATTTCCATCACTGTGATCATCATGCCGGAAGGAGTGTCCGCCCGCGCGCCGCGCATTCCGTTGCCGCCCGTTTTCTCTGGTCAGACCAAGGGGTGGCGCCGCTGGAGGCACCAGATGGAGGCCTATTGCAACGCCACTGGCATGAAGCAGGCCATGATGATGAGTGAGCATGCCTCATCTGATCAGCACTTCAAGCTGTATGCAACCCTGACTGCGCTGCTCCCCGAGGAGCTCCTGGATGTCATCCGTCGGCACCTGAATGACAATGCTACCTCTGGAGGCCAAGCCTGGGCAGCTCTGCGCACCCGCTTTGAGGGAGGCCATCTTGGCAGGATCTCCGACATGTATGCGGTGCTCCAATCCGGTCAACAGCGCACCGAGACTGCGGAGGCATACTACCATCGCCTGGACAACGCCTTCTTGGACTTGGTGGCTGAGGCTGAGGAGCATGAGGATGTTGAAGCTCCATCACATAACCAAGTTGTGACTCAGTTCCTGGCTGGCCTCCGTCCCGAGTACGAGCCCATCATCGGTATCCTGCAGGTGACCGCGGAGCATGAGGGCCGCGCCATCACCTGGGAGGGTGACTGCCTCAAGCTGGCGCAGAACTACTCCAAGCGTATTGAGAAGAACCATGCATCGGAGCCATCTGCGGAGGGCTACATAGCCAGTGGTGGCACCAAGCGCTCCGCCCATCTGGCCACAGGCGATGGATCTGGACCTCGCCGCCTTGGTGCACCTCTGCGCGGTGGATGCTGGCAGTGCGGTGGGCCTCACTTCAAGCGGGACTGCCCGCAGCGCCCAAGAGGCAACAGGCGTCAAGCTGCTGCGGACCCGGGACCGGCGGCCTTTGTTGCTGATGAGGAGGAGGAGCATGTTGCTTTCATGGCTGAGAATGCCGGTAACACCCCACCTGCAAAGCGCGTTGCGCTGTCCCTGCTGGATGACGAGTGGGATGATTGGGCGCCGGAACCGGGCACCCTGCTGTATGACCTCTTCGGAGGGGAGTATGAGTCCGAGGAGGATGTGCGGCCGGCTGAGGCTGCTGGTGCTGTTGCTCAGGCGAATGAGCGCGAGCATGACCTGGACAGCCACAACATGGATGAGATCATATCGCTGTCTGGGCTGTCTGACTGCTTCGGCATGTCTGATGATGAGGCGGGTAGTGCCTCTGGTGGCATGGGCGGCTCTGCCCGTGTTGTAACCAAGTCTGATTCCGCTTACTTGCTTGATGCGGTTGCTCTTGCGAGTGTTGTTGTCGATGCACGAGGGGCGTGCATGCTGGGGCTGAATGATGATCTCGGAAGCTACCCGGACATGTGGGTGAAGGACAGTGGGGCATATCCGCATATGGTGGCTGACTCTGACAGCTTCGTGGAGTATGAGCAGCTTGCACCACCGGTTGAGGTGGGGGGTATTTGCTGTCTGGCGGTGGGCCGGGGGACGGTCTGGATGGTTGTTCGAGCCGATGGCGGCGAAGTACGCAGTGTGCTTCGTGGGGTTCTGCATGTCCCAGACTTGCCGGGCAAAACAAAGCATGGCTACCGCAGGTTGTTTAGCCAGCGGTTGGCGCAGGAGCGTGGCGCTTCGTTTCATTACACGGCCAACGGGGACTCCATGGTCTTGCGCTCTGCTGGCCGTGATATGACGGTCCCTATCGGGCGCGCTCCGGGAAGCAACTTGTACGCTTTCCGCAGCAGAATACTAAAGAGCGGGCTTGCGCCCAGACCTGCGGATGTTGTTGCGCTGCAAGCTTGTGGGAAGTTGTCAAAGTTGCTGTGGCACAGACGTCTTGGCCATCCGCATGCTGCAGGCATGGATCGTTTGCTTGCGGAGAGCGTCTCGGGGATCACGTTCGCGAAGGATGAGATACTGCCGTTTTGTGACTGTTGCGCGTTGGCGAAGTCTCACGAACAGCCGCGGCCGCGCATTGCGTCAAAGCGTCCTACTGGGCCACTGCAGAAATTTGGAGCTGACATCTGGGGGCCAGTGGGTGTGACGTCCATTGGCGGGTTCCGTTACGTGTTTGGGATGACTGACTACTACTCGGCATACGGCTGGGTGGTGTTCATGAAGTCCAAGGATGAGGCTCCGAGGGCTCTGCTGTTGGTGGTGCGCGCTATCAGGCGCGTGCATCCCCGATTCGGATACGACAAGATTACAGCTCGCCTGAGATTGGACAACGATTCAGTCTTCCAGAGTGCGGATTTTCGATCTGCATGCGATGGCCTGCACTTCGTTCCTGAGTTTTCTGCGCCATACTGCCAATGGCAGAATGGTCTGCAGGAGCGTATGTGGCTTACTCTGTCCGAGATGACGGTGGCTATGCTTCTACATGCTGGCCTGGGTCGTGAGTTCTGGGCGCTGGCCTTCTGTGCCGCGATGCACATCCGCAACAATGTCTACAGTCGGGGTGTCGGTTCTGTTCCCTACCGGCGTCACACTGGCAAGACCCCAGATGTGGCTGGGTTGCGGGTGTTCGGTTGTCCAGCGTATGTGCACATGGATGCCGGGAATAGGCGGAAGCTTGACGCCAAGGCCTTTCGCGGGGTCTTCGTTGGTTATGGGCAGGAATCTCACACCTACTTGGTGTGGAACCCAGCTACTCGCCGCGTGGTTGCAAGTCGGAATGTGATTTTCGATGAGGGTTGGCGTGATGCGGCTTCCAGCAGCAAGGGGGGCAGTGGGGGCGATGCTGCTGCAAGCCTTGAGATGTTCCCCCAATACCAGGCACTTCTCGATAACAGCGGGGTTGGCAGCACGTCCGACGCATCACGGCTGCAAGAGATAACCGAGGCTCACCGGCGTGTCGTGGATGAAACGGACGACGTTGAGGAGGAGCTTCAGATTGAGGAGGAGCCACTGACTGCGGAGGAACTGGAACTTGGACCGCAGCAACCCACGCTGGAGCTGACCCAGTTGGAGACGAACGAGGGAATCGACGATGGCGGGCAAGAGGAACCTATAGTCCAGCGTGCTGAGAGGGACCCCTACCCTGCTCGTTCTCGCCGAGCTCCTGGGCAATGGTGGGTCGTGCATCCGGAAAACCCCAACGACGACGCTGCAGCTATGATGGCCGCCGCATTTGCGGCAGTGACACAGGGTGTCGATAAGCAGGCCCTGTCCGGACCGTTCAAGGAGCAATGGGCGCAAGCCGTAGAGTCAGAATTCAACTCGTTGGAGAAGCAGGGCACGTGGGTGGTGTGCGAGTTACCAGAGGAGCGAACAGCCATTCCCAGCAAATGGGTATTCAAGGTCAAATACAACGCTGATGGCAGTATCGCGCGCTTCAAGGCCCGACTGGTTGTCCAAGGCTGCCGTCAACGACATGGCATCGACTATGCAGAGACTTTTGCACCGACCGTGAAGTTCACCACTATCCGAGTGCTGTTTGCGATTGCAGTACAATACGGTTGGAATATCCATCAGGTCGATGTCGACACGGCGTTCCTGTATGCTCCAGTGGAGGAGGAGATCTACATGAGGCCGCCGCCTGGCTATGAGCAGTACGATGCAAGAGGGCGGCCCATGGTCTTGCGCTTGTTGAAGAGCATGTACGGCCTGAAGCAATCACCCCGAAATTGGCACAACACCTTACATAAGTTCTTGGTGTGCTACGGGTTTCAGCAGCTCAAGTCCGACCCTGGCGCGTACGTCTACTGGCAGGGTGGGCAGTTGATCTGCATCCTGGTGGTGTACGTGGACGACATGATTTTTGCCTTCAAGAACGCAGTATGGGCCGCGGATTTCAAGACGGCATTAGGCGCCCGCTTTGACATCAAGGACTTGGGCGTCTGTGCCTGGGCGCTAGGCATGGCAGTGGAGCGAGACTGGGACAATGCGACGCTGAAGGTGCATCAGGCCAAGTACATTGATGACATGGTGCACAAGTTCAACCTTGCTGACGCTTACGCTGTGAGCACCCCAGCGGAGGTTGGTGCCGATGTCCCCGGTAGCAACAAGCCGTTGGCTGCTGAGATGCCCTATCAGGCCCTTGTGGGCAGCCTGCTGTACGCGATGGTGGCTACCCGCCCCGACATTGCCGAAGCTGTGAGCAAGTTGTGCAGGGTGATGGCCAAGCCTGAAGAGCGCCACTGGCAGGCTGCCAAGCGAGTCCTGCGATACCTGAAGGGTACCAAAACCCTGGGGCTGACCTTCAGTGGGGGCAAGGCTGACGGCCTACTGCACGGGTACTGCGACGCCGACTGGGCTGGAGACGTGGTGTCACGACGCTCCACCACTGGCTTCGTCTTCATACTTTGTGGAGCTGCAGTGAGTTGGAAGTCGCAGCTGCAGGCCACTGTGGCGCTGTCAACGGCGGAGGCGGAGTACATGGCGTTGTGTGCTGCTGTGTGCGAGGCGCTGTTCTTGCGCGAGCTCCTGCGCGAGCTGTGTTGTGCTCAGTCCGAGGCCACAGTGATCTTCGAGGACAACCAGAGCTGCATTGCGCTGACGCGCAACCCCATGACCCATGGTCGCAGCAAGCACATCGCCATCAAGTACCACTTCACACGGGAGAAGGTGCTCAGCGGGGAGGTGGCAATTGAGTACTGCCCGACTGCACAGATGGTTGCGGATGCACTCACCAAGGCTCTGGGAAGGCTAAAGCACGCGGAGTTCGCCATGCAGATGTTGGGCGCGTGATGACTGCATGGCGAGTGGGGGTGTTGTTTGATACCAGTCTTGCATGCGTTTGACCGGCTGTCTGGAGCCTTGACGCCTGCACACTCTCAGCAGTATCTGTAGACGGCGGAGCGATCGTACGGCTACGAGTACGAGGACGCGAGTACATCTCCGGCAGTAGACGTACATCGTGGAGCGGCTGTACATCTACGAGTACGAGGACGCCCGTGCGAGCACAATCAAGATTCCGGTACTGCTGAGTATCAATGATGGGCGCCATGCAGTACTAGAATATACTGCAGGATATCGGCCGATGCAGCAGCGGATACTGTATTGTACGGACATAGATAATGCCAATACTCAGGCTCGCACATATGCATTAAGTACTGAAGAATACAGTCAGCGCGCGATGGCGCAAGGTGGCGGATGCGCTAATGGCTGGCGCGCGTACCATGGCGTGCGCGAGTATAAAGGCAGGGCGCGACCCGTTGTAACAGGCAGTCACTCTTTTCCCTCACGCCCATATTTCAACAGTGGGCTCGTTCCAGCGTCCACACTGTACACAATGCAGCCCTATGGGCCGCGCGCTGGCATGGCTGTCGTCCGAGTCAGCCCCCGGCGGGGGCGGCGGCGTGGCAAGGTAGAAGTGTTGAGCTCGCGCGACCATGGTGGTGTACTTGGCGTCTTCGCGCTCCGCCAGCAGGCATGCGGATAAACCTGATTGCTTTGCGCACTGGGCAGTGCTGGTCGGGGAGGTTCGCCAATCCGCCAGCCTTCCCGGGCGCCCCGCTGAACGCCACGCCCCCCTTGGGGCACATGTGTGTTGTTTGATACCAGTCTTGCAGGCGTTTGACTGGCTGTTTGGTGCCTTGACGCCTGCACACTCTCAGCAGTATCTGTAGACGGCGGAGCGATCGTACCGCTACGAGTACGAGGACGCGAGTACATCTCCGGCAGTAGACGTACTGTTGAAAGATGGGCGTGAGGGAAAAGAACGATCGTCTTACAACGGGTCGCGCCCTGCCTTTAAAACGCCCTGGTGCGCGCGCCAGTCATTAGCGCATCCGCCACCTTGCGCCATCGCGCGCTGACTGTATTCTCCAGTGCTTAACGCATATGTGCGAGCCTGAGTATTGGCATTAACTATGTCCGTACAATACAGTATCCGCTGCTGCATCGGCCGATATCCTGCAGTATATTCTAGTGCTGCATGGCGCCCACCGTTGATACTCAGCAGTACCGGAATCTTGATTGTGCTAGCACGGGCGTCCTCGTACTCGTAGATGTACAGCCGCTCCGCGATGTACGTTTACTGCCGGAGATGTACTCGCGTCCTCGTACTCGTAGCCGTACGATCGCTCCGCCGTCTACAAATACTGCTGAGAGTGTGCAGGCGTCAAGGCTCCAAACAGCCGGTCAAACGCCTGCAAGACTGGTATCAAACAACACGTACATCGCGGAGCGGCTGTACATCTACGAGTACGAGGACGCCCGTGCGAGCACAATCAAGATTCCGGTACTGCTGAGTATCAATGGTGGGCGCCATGCAGCACTAGAATATACAGCAGGATTGTTGTTTGATACCAGTCTTGCAGGCGTTTGACCGGCTGTCTGGAGCCTTGACGCCTGCACACACTCAGCAGTATCTGTAGACGGCGGAACGATCGTACGGCTACGAGTACGAGGACGCGAGTACATCTCCGGCAGCAGACGTACATCGCGGAGCGGCTGTACATCTACGAGTACGAGGACGCCCGTGCGAGCACAATCAAGATTCCGGTACTGCTGAGTATCAATGATGGGCGCCATGCAGTACTAGAATATTCTGCAGGATATCGGCCGATGCAGCAGCGGATACTGTATTGTACGGACATAGATAATGCCAATACTCAGGCTCGCACATATGCATTAAGTACTGGAGAATACAGTCAGCGTGCGATGGCGCAAGGTGGCGGATGCGCTAATGGGTGGCGCGCGTACCATGGCGTGCGCGAGTATAAAGGCAGGGCGCGACCCATTGTAAGACAGTCGTTCTTTTCCCTCACGCCCATATTTCAACAGGTTATGGGCCCTCATGCTCCGCGGTCACCTGCAGGATACCGATGATGGGCTCGTACTCGGGACGGAGGCCAGCCAGGAACTACATAGCCAGTGGTGGCACCAAGCGCTCCGCCCATCTGGCCACAGGCGATGGATCTGGACCTCGCCGCCTTGGTGCACCTCTGCGCGGTGGATGCTGGCAGTGCGGTGGGCCTCACTTCAAGCGGGACTGCCCGCAGCGCCCAAGAGGCAACAGGCGTCAAGCTGCTGCGGACCCGGCACCGGCGGCCTTTGTTGCTGATGAGGAGGAGGAGCATGTTGCTTTCATGGCTGAGAATGCCGGTAACACCCCACCTGCAAAGCGCGTTGCGCTGTCCCTGCTGGATGACGAGTGGGATGATTGGGCGCCGGAACCGGGCACCCTGCTGTATGACCTCTTCGGAGGGGAGTATGAGTCCGAGGAGGATGTGCGGCCGGCTGAGGCTGCTGGTGCTGTTGCTCAGGCGAATGAGCGCGAGCATGACCTGGACAGCCACAACATGGATGAGATCATATCGCTGTCTGGGCTGTCTGACTGCTTCGGCATGTCTGATGATGAGGCGGGTAGTGCCTCTGGTGGCATGGGCGGCTCTGCCCGTGTTGTAACCAAGTCTGATTCCGCTTACTTGCTTGATGCGGTTGCTCTTGCGAGTGTTGTTGTCGATGCACGAGGGGCGTGCGTGCTGGGGCTGAATGATGATCTCGGAAGCTACCCGGACATATGGGTGAAGGACAGTGGGGCATATCCGCATATGGTGGCTGACTCTGACAGCTTCGTGGAGTATGAGCAGCTTGCACCACCGGTTGAGGTGGGGGGTATTTGCTGTCTGGCGGTGGGCCGGGGGACGGTCTGGATGGTTGTTCGAGCCGATGGCGGCGAAGTACGCAGTGTGCTGCGTGGGGTTCTGCATGTCCCGGACTTGCCGGGCAAAACAAAGCATGGCTACCGCAGGTTGTTTAGCCAGCGGTTGGCGCAGGAGCGTGGCGCTTCGGTTCATTACACGGCCAACGGGGACTCCATGGTCTTGCGCTCTGCTGGCCGTGATATGACGGTCCCTATCGGGCGCGCTCCGGGAAGCAACTTGTACGCTTTCCGCAGCAGAATACTAAAGAGCGGGCGTGCGCCCAGCCCTGCGGATGTTGTTGCGCTGCAAGCTTATGGGAAGTTGTCAAAGTTGCTGTGGCACAGACGTCTTGGCCATCTGCATGCTGCAGGCATGGATCGTTTGCTTGCGGAGAGCGTCTCGGGGATCACGTTCGCGAAGGATGCGATACTGCCGTTTTGTGACTGTTGCGCGTTGGCGAAGTCTCACGAACAGCCGCGGTCGCGCATTGCGTCAAAGCGTCATACTGGGCCACTGCAGAAGTTTGGAGCTGACATCTGGGGGCCAGTGGGTGTGACGTCCATTGGCGGGTTCCGTTACGTGTTTGGGATGACTGACTACTACTCGGCATACGGCTGGGTGGTGTTCATGAAGTCCAAGGATGAGGCTCCGAGGGCTCTGCTGTTGGTGGTGCGCGCTATCAGGCGCGTGCATCCCCAATTCGGATACGACAAGAGTACAGCTCGCCTGAGATTGGACAACGACTCAGTCTTCCAGAGTGCGGATTTTCGATCTGCATGCGATGGCCTGCACTTCGTTCCTGAGTTTTCTGCGCCATACTGCCAATGGCAGAATGGTCTGCAGGAGCGTATGTGGCTTACTCTGTCCGAGATGACGGTGGCTATGCTTCTACATGCTGGCCTGGGTCGTGAGTTCTGGGCGCTGGCCTTCTGTGCCGCGATGCACATCCGCAACAATGTCTACAGTCGGGGTGTCGGTTCTGTTCCCTACCGGCGTCACACTGGCAAGACCCCAAATGTGGCTGGGTTGCGGGTGTTCGGCTGTCCAGCGTATGTGCACGTGGATGCCGGGAATAGGCGGAAGCTTGACGCCAAGGCCTTTCGCGGGGTCTTCGTTGGTCATGGGCAGGAATCTCACACCTACTTGGTGTGGAACCCAGCTACTCGCCGCGTGGTTGCAAGTCGGAATGTGATTTTCGATGAGGGTTGGCGTGATGCGGCTTCCAGCAGCAAGGGGGGCAGTGGGGGCGATGCTGCTGCAAGCCTTGAGATGTTCCCCCAATACCAGGCACTTCTCGATAGCAGCGGGGTTGGCAGCACGTCCGACGCATCACGGCTGCAAGAGATAATCGAGGCTCACCAGCGTGTCGTGGATGAAACGGACGACGTTGAGGAGGAGCTTGAGATTGAGGAGGAGCCATTGACTGCGGAGGAACTGGAACTTGGACCGCAGCAACCCACGCTGGAGCTGACCAAATTGGAGACGAACGAGGGAATCGACGATGGCGGGCAAGAGGAACCTATAGTCCAGCGTGCTGAGAGGGACCCCTACCCTGCTCGTTCTCGCCGTTTCTCGCCGAGCTCCTGGGCAATGGTGGGTCGTGCATCCGGAAAACCCCAACGACGACGCTGCAGCTATGATGGCCGCCGCATTCGCGGCAGTGACGCAGGGTGTCGATGAGCCCATCACGCTCAAGCAGGCCCTGTCCGGACCGTTCAAGGAGCAATGGGCGCAAGCCGTAGAGTCAGAATTCAACTCGTTGGAGAAGCAGGGCACGTGGGTGGTGTGCGAGTTACCAGAGGAGCGAACAGCCATTCCCAGCAAATGGGTATTCAAGGTCAAATACAACGCTGATGGCAGAATCGCGCGCTTCAAGGCCCGACTGGTTGTCCAAGGCTGCCGTCAACGACATGGCATCGACTATGCAGAGACTTTTGCACCGACCGTGAAGTTCACCACTATCCGAGTGCTGTTTGCGATTGCAGTACAATACGGTTGGAATATCCATCAGGTTGATGTCGACACGGCGTTCCTGTATGCTCCAGTGGAGGAGGAGATCTACATGAGGCCGCCGCCTGGCTATGAGCAGTACGATGCAAGAGGGCGGCCCATGGTCTTGCGCTTGTTGAAGAGCCTGTACGGGCTGAAGCAATCACCCCGAAATTGGCACAACACCTTGCATAAGTTCTTGGTGTGCTACGGGTTTCAGCAGCTCAAGTCCGACCCTGGCGCGTACGTCTACTGGCAGGGTGGGCAGTTGATCTGCATCCTGGTGGTGTACGTGGACGACATGATCTTTGCCTTCAAGAACGCAGTATGGGCCGCGGATTTCAAGACGGCATTAGGCGCCCGCTTTGACATCAAGGACTTGGGCGTCTGTGCCTGGGCGCTAGGCATGGCGGTGGAGCGAGACTGGGACAATGCGACGCTGAAGGTGCATCAGGCCAAGTACATTGATGACATGGTGCACAAATTCAACCTTGCTGACGCTTACGCTGTGAGCACCCCAGCGGAGGTTGGTGCCGATGTCCCCGGTAGCAACAAGCCGTTGGCTGCTGAGATGCCCTATCAGGCCCTTGTGGGCAGCCTGCTGTACGCGATGGTGGCTACCCGCCCCGACATTGCCGAAGCTGTGAGCAAGTTGTGCAGGGTGATGGCCAAGCCTGAAGAGCGCCACTGGCAGGCTGCCAAGCGAGTCCTGCGATACCTGAAGGGTACCAAAACCCTGGGGCTGACCTTCAGTGACGGCCTACTGCACGGGTACTGCGACGCCGACTGGGCTGTAGACGTGGTGTCACGACGCTCCACCACTGGCTTCGTCTTGATGCTTTGTGGAGCTGCAGTGAGTTGGAAGTCGCAGCTGCAGGCCACTGTGGCGCTGTCAACGGCGGAGGCGGAGTACATGGCGTTGTGTGCTGCTGTGTGCGAGGCGCTGTTCTTGCGCGAGCTGCTGCGCGAGCTCTGTTGTGCTCAGTCCGAGGCCACAGTGATCTTCGAGGACAACCAGAGCTGCATTGCGCTGACGCGCAACCCCATGACACATGGTCGCAGCAAGCACATCGCCATCAAGTACTTCACACGGGAGAAGGTGCTCAGCGGGGAGGTGGCAATTGAGTACTGCCCGACTGCACAGATGGTTGCGGATGCACTCACCAAGGCTCTGGGAAGGCTGAAGCACGCGGAGTTCGCCATGCAGATGTTGGGCGCGTGATGACTGCATGGCGAGTGGGGGTGTTGTTTGATACCAGTCTTGCAGGCGTTTGACCGGCTGTCTGGAGCCTTGACGCCTGCACACACTCAGCAGTATCTGTAGACGGCGGAACGATCGTACGGCTACGAGTACGAGGACGCGAGTACATCTCCGGCAGCAGACGTACATCGCGGAGCGGCTGTACATCTACGAGTACGAGGACGCCCGTGCGAGCACAATCAAGATTCCGGTACTGCTGAGTATCAATGATGGGCGCCATGCAGTACTAGAATATTCTGCAGGATATCGGCCGATGCAGCAGCGGATACTGTATTGTACGGACATAGATAATGCCAATACTCAGGCTCGCACATATGCATTAAGTACTGGAGAATACAGTCAGCGTGCGATGGCGCAAGGTGGCGGATGCGCTAATGGGTGGCGCGCGTACCATGGCGTGCGCGAGTATAAAGGCAGGGCGCGACCCATTGTAAGACAGTCGTTCTTTTCCCTCACGCCCATATTTCAACAAGGATATCGGCCGATGCAGCAGCGGATACTGTATGGTACGGACATACTTAATGCCAATACTCAGGCTCGCACATATGCGTTAAGTACTGGAGAATACAGTCACCACGCCATGGCGCACGGTGGCGGATGCGCTAATGACTGGCGCGCGCACCATGGCGTGCGCGAGTATAAAGGCAGGGCGCGACCCGTTGTAACAGGCAGTCGTTCTTTTCCCTCACGCCCATCTTTCAATAGTGTGCCGGGCATATCTGGATGTATCAGGCACCTGCATAAATCGGGAGGCGAGGGCGTGAGGGGTGACACCCCAAGACGCGCCGCGTCAAGCACGCACCCAGGCAGACATCCCGGCCGTACCCGCAGGAACTTCCGCATCGCCTTGTGGCTGCGTGGCACGGCCATCCCACCCCAAGTGAAGCCGGCGGGCATGATGTCATGCAGCAGCTGCCAGTCGCTGTCAGCGGAGTTGTTAAAGTTCTTGCTCTTCACATGGGCCGGGCCCACTCACCTCTTAACGCAGAAGGTCCACAGTGTCACCGTCCTCGAAAACAGCGCGCCACTGGGTCGCCCCGCCGTAGTCCTCCAACACCCACTCGGTAACGACGCCGGTTATCACGCCGTAGTGCCATACTCCCCGGAACTTCTTGGCGATGACCTTCATGTACAAGTCACCGGGATCGCCTTCCCGTATCACGCCCTCATCGGCGGCTTCCACGCCCGCCGGCGGCCACGCAGGCGCGTCGATGTCCATAGCGTCTTCGCCAACGGGGTCCTCGCCCACGCCCATCACATCGTCCTCCTTCGAGCCGCCGTCGTCCGAGACCGGCGCCGGCGGGCCGTTTTCGACGGCTGCAGCTACTCCTGCTGACGCCCCTGCTGCTGCCGCCCCTGCTGCTACTGCTTGTGATAAGGCGGCCTTGCGGCGCAACTTAGCCGCACGCTTCAACGAGTGGCTACAGTTCGGGTGTTTTAGGAAGTGCCGCTCTCGCGCCGTCTTCTCACTACTGCCAGTCACCCAGCCCTGGCAATGCTTGCATGTGTACACGCCATCCTGCGACACACTCGATATCCATCCCGTTCCCGGCATGCCTGCTGCCGCGCGCGGGGGGCGGGGGGGGGGGGGGGGGGGCTGAGAGTTGGGGGTGGATGTAACCCACCACCGGCAGGCAGCAGAGATGCGAGTGCGCGGCTGTCCACGCTTGGTTTAGCGGTGAGCGGCGGTGACCGTGAGGCGGCCCCGTATTTCATGCGCGTGCTGGGGCGTTACACAATCATCAGCAGTTAGGGCGGCTGCATTAAAACGCGCACCTACGAACACCACCTACCGCCTACCACCTACCGTACCACCTACATCCGCCCACACCTCCGCCAGTCGTGCCGCACAACGCCGCACAACGTGCCGCACATCGCCGCACAACGCGGGGTCAGCGATGTGCAGCGACGTGCAGCGTGTACGTGCAGCCGCCTGTACTTAGCCCGGGTGCTCCGCGTCGGCGCGCGACACGCGAGCCCGCGTGCGCATATCAATTTGATGAAATTATCGAAACGAGAAATTCATATAGTGCTTTACAGGTCGCGCGAGATAGTCGTCGCTACTCGGTATGAAATGCACGTCCCTCGTACGTCCCGTATCGTCCCCGTATGTCGTCGTTCGTCACCAGTAGGGGACATTTACGTCACATCTGAATCTCACAGTGCGCGCTTGGCGTTTAGGTGGGCCTTACGGCGCTCCCGGACCAACCTGCGCGCGGCACAAGTTAGCCACGAGTAGGTGCGTGCTTATGTGGAGGGTGGAATGTTTTGTTGCGTGCCCACCTTGTCACGCGATTCCTCGTGTCTTTCTCGTCCTCCTCGATGCCGGCGGCGCGGATCCACGCGAGACAACAAGGCCCGCCGCCCACTCATGGGCAACAACCTCGTCCAACGCACCTTGCACCGGCAAGTACACGTCGTCATCATCTCGTGGCCATACGGCCTAGATCTCTGCACGCATGATAGTGAGTGATGGTGTCGGTGTTGGCGCGCGACCTTGTTGAGGAGGACGAGGCAGCCCCAGCAGCGCGACCTTGTTGAGGGGTCCGTGATGCCGGTGCGATATGCGGGCGTGACATAGAAGGCCAGCACCCCCTCTGGCAGCGTGTACTGCGCGGCCTCGAGTTGTTGTCGCGGCGCCCCCCCGCCGGATTGGTTCCTAAGCCGGGCTGCAAACTGGCAACACTTTATTTACATACGGCGTATCAAGAAGCTTCGGAATCCAATTGAGAGACGCGGGTGGCGAATGGACCCTTGGGTACATGGTCCCGTAGTACGACTCGGTGATACATACACGTCTGATTCGACTCTCATCACCGCCACGGCGTAGCTCTACCACATTCTACATCCATGCAAGATACTGGAGAGCTGCGCCCGGCTGCGTCATACCAAGTCGAAATCTTCACACCTCGAGGCACCAAATGGCGGTTAACATCCCATGGACGCCCATCATCACATACATACACGATCATCATGACATACTCCACCCGTGACTCCATGAAGCGGGCACTATACGTGCTGCTATCCCATGCACGAGCAGGAGGGCTGCCTGCTGGCGGAGCGCGAAGACGCCAAGTATACCACCATGGTCGCGCGAGCTCAACATTTCTACCTTGCCACGCCGCCGCCGCCGCCGGGGGCTGACTCGGACGACAGCCATGCCAGCGCGCGGCCCATAGGGCTGCATTGTGTACGGTGTGGACGCTGGAACGAGCCCACACTGCCGTGGGATTGGACTTGTGGAGAGTGCCGGGCGGTGGCGGTGGTTCCGGCGGGGAGGAGGCCTTTGTCCTCCTAGACGGTCCAGGCATCCGCAAGGTGGCTGTTCTCATGGCCCCTGCCCACATGTCCTCCGCGAATGCTGCCGACTTGGGCGTCGACGCCGGGGAGCTGCGAGTGGCGGGGATCCACGCGAGGTCGCAGGACGGTGCGCGAGGGGGGGGGGGGGGGGCAGCGGCTGTGGGATAGGCGGGGCAGCGGTTGCTACCGAGTGAGGCGTAGCATCGTTTGCAGTAGCAACGCAGCCTTTCCGGTTGCATAGTGTGACGCCGCCTAGATGTAACCCAACAGTACGCGCAAAGTGCAAGTGTTACACGCCCGTCATAGACATAGGTGGGGCCGGCACCGCCATGTGTTGCTCCACATGCGGTGCGGTTGCGGTTGCGGTGCGGTTCCTGACGCGACAGCTCCGTCGAACAGGTACCGGCACCGGCACCCCACGCCGGCTGCGCTTACCACACCAACCGGCATGCTTCCTTTGGGAGGCGGTTCATCCGCGTCGGAGATGAGCGGCGGTGCCGGTGTGGGTGTGGATACTGCCCGGCCATTAGGGCTCCCGCCGCCCGCCGCTCCGCCGACCCACGCCGCGGCGTATGCTGCGCCCCGCATAGTCGCCTCGAATATATTATACATGACGCGGGGACGGGAGGGGGGGGGGGATTCGTGCGTTTCGTATGTCGGCGGAACGGCGTGCGAAGTTGCGACTGGCGAAGGTGGTGGAAGTAAGCGTGGCGGCGTCGGCGTCGTATTTCCGTGCGTGCATGCGTGCGCAACCCGGCGGCAGCAGGCGCCGGACTCGGCGTGTACCGGCGGCAGAGCTGCGAAGCCATGGACACGGTACGGGATGCCAAATCTGGCTAAGCAACTGCCGAGGCTGGCGGCTTAACCCCCAGCCCGGCGGCTGAGGGACGGGAAGTGCGTAGAAGTTTGATCGGCAAAGCGGGCATATAAGCCTGGCTGTGCTAGGTTCCTATTAAGTAATGGCGGTTTGTGCTAAGTAATTCGTAGGTGTGGACCATGCAGCGCAGGTAGGGGGCGGTATAAATGAGGCCGGGCACATATACTGCTCCACGAAACGACACTGTCGCACGTGTTGTTGGATAGACCCCCCCCCACCCCCCACCCCCCGCCGGGTCGGCCCGCCGACCCGCCACGGCGTGTAATATCTGTCATGCATCGCCGAGGTATGTGTGAGTGGATGCCCCGCCTCCACCCCCCCCCCCCCATTTACACTTGTGCACTCATTAAGTTTGGGCTGGTTTCGGAGCAGTACATGTACGTATGCATATACATACAATGGAACGTCGGACTTGCGCGGAAAGAGGCGGGGCTGGCGGAGTGCATTGGGGGTGCGTAGAGTTAGTAGCGTGTTGGTGAGATTCGGGGTGCATTGGACGCCGGATGCCCATCCACCCGGCGTAAAAGATGCGTACGTAATATTCACACTATATTCACACACAAATGTGTGAAAACCGGACATTCCGTGCCGGATGGATGGGAATACGGCGTCCGATGCAGCCAAAACCCCAGCAACACGCTATTCCATGCACCGCCAATGCACTCCGCCAGCACCGCCTCATTCTCTGTCGATTTCCTTCACATTATCCACCGCTAATTGCAATTGCCACCGTGTAATGTTGTCACAATGTGGGCACACAACAACACTTACTACCGCTTCCGACGCGGATGGAGGCGGTGCTTGCGGAGCGCACTGGCGGTGCACAGACTAGCGTGCTGCAAATAATTGGGGTGCATCGGACGCCGGATGCCCATCCACCCGGCGTAAAAGACGCGTAATATTCACACTTTATTAACACACAAATGTGTGAAAACCGGACATTCCGTGCCGGATGGGTGGGAATACGGTGTCCGATGCAGCCAAAACCCCAGGGACACGCTATTCTATGCACCGCCAATGCACTCCGCCAGCACCGCCTCATTCTCTGTCGATTTCGAAAACGCCTTCACATTATCCACCGCTAATTGCAATTGCCACCGTGTAATGTTGTCACGATGTGCGCACACAACAACACTTACTACCGGTTCCGACGCGGATGGAGGCGAGGCTTGCGGAGTGCGTTGGGGGTGCGTAGAGTAGCGTGCCGCAAATAATTGGGGTGCATCGGACGCCGGATGCCCATCCACCCGGCGTAAAAGACGCGTAATATTCACACTATATTAACACACAAATGCGTGAAAACCGGACATTCCGTGCCGGATGGATGGGAATACGGCGTCCGATGCAGCCAAAACCCCAGCAACACGCTATTTATTCTATGCACCGCCAATGCACTCCGCCAGCACCGCCTCATTCTCTGTCGATTTCGAAAACGCCTTCACATTATCCACAGCTAATTGCAATTGCCACCGTGTAATGTTGTCACGATGTGCGCACACTAAACACAACACTTACTACCGGTTCCCACGCGGACGGAGGCGGGGCTTGCGGAGTGCACTGGCGGTGCACAGACTAGCGTGCTGCAAATGATTGGGGTGCATCGGACGCCGGATGCCCATCCACCCGGCGTAAAAGACGCGTAATATTTACACTATATTCACACACAAATGTGTGAATCAAAACTTGACATTCTGTGCCGGATGGATGGGAATACGGCGTCTGATGCAGCCAAAACCCCAGGAACACGCTATTCTATGCACCGCCAATGCACTCCATCCGCAACCCCCGCCTCATTCCCAGTCGTACGTGCTTGTGCACACGCACGGAATGCTTGCACTGCTCCGAAACAACTGTCACATACCCCGCTCATTGGGTACCGATTGCGGCGCATGCACGGCTAGATATTTGTTTACATAAACCCGGGGGGGGGGGGGGCACAGTGTCCCGCTACTCACCCTGCATTGGATTAGGGCGACGATTGCAAACAAGACGAGGAGGCGCGAATGAACTGCTCCGAAACCACGCGATGTGCCCGGTGACCTCCATATCCAGCACGTCCACCGATGCGAGTAATAAGGACAGGACCCCCCCCCCACCCGCCAAAGTGGAGGAAGTGTAGGAGTACAACCGGAGCATGACGTGATCCATTGTCGCTTATTTACAAGCACGGGCGGTGCTGCCAGACCCGACCGTCTACGGCGGGATGGAGGCGGCAGCGGCAACAGCAGGAGCCGCAGCCTCAACAACAAGCCGCAGCTCCTTCGCTCTGGCATGGATGCTGGCGTTGTCCTCGTCACTGTACAAATGCTTTGGCACCACAGCATGATCCCCAAAGTGGGCCACATACTGCGCCGCCAACTTGTGATTGCGTTTCTCCGCAGCATCACTGCGGGGGTGATGTGTGGGTAGAGTGCCTCGTTGTAGGCTGCCAGGAACGGCGTGTACTGGGTAGGGTCGTCCGCACGGCCGCAGCCAGGCAGTCCCAGAAGGTGCCCCTGCCCGTACAAGCGGACATTGCCACGCCCGTGACACTTGGGACATGGGCTACCGCTAGGCAGCTCAACTAGGGCGCCCACGGGCCCGCGGTGCGTCGTGTCCGACCCAAACATGTACCCATGGTATTGTTCCATGTAGGGCATGTCCTCCTCGGGGACACCCATGCCACGCTCCAAGTCCTCCAGGGGCTGCATCAAGTTCTTGTGGCTCATGATGAAGTCGGCAGCTCCCGGATCTGTCTCCGCCCCGGTTTTCTCCGTGAGGCAGTGATGCTCGTGGCCCTTTTCATGTCAACACATGGATGGCACTCAATTCCCCGCCCCCGCCCCCGCCCCCGCCACCGGCCTGGGTGGGGGATGGCGCACCGGGTACCGAATGTGCTTCACGGCATCTCTTAAGCTCACTTCTGGCCCGCGGTACACCTCAGTGGGGCGGCAAAAGCACGTGCATGCAAGGATGGCCTGCAGATTTGGAGCCTGCCCATCAATGTGGGTGATCTGAGCGGGGGCATCCGCCGGGGTGAACAACAACGCGATCACCGGCCACGATCAAAACCCTGGTGCTAGCTCGCCGGCCTTCTCGGCAACAGCCACGAAAGCGCGCCGCAATTCCAGCAAGGCGGCAAACAAGGCCTTCCTGCAAGGCACACGCTCAGAATAAGCGACGCACGAGTCAAGGGTAGAAGGGGGCGGGGGGGGGGGCGGGGAGGGGGGCACCTCTTCATCTGCCTCTGCGTTTTGCCGACCCAGGTCTCAAGCGCACTCCTTGCCCAATGCCACAGCTTCCACGGGTCGACTTTGCCCTCCTTTTCCCCGTCATACGGCTTCACCTGCGTGTGGTCTGCAACGTCCAGGTCTTCCGGGGGCAGGATGACCTGTTGGTGTCAGGGGCACACACACCATGCTCAACACCATGCTCATAACCACGACGTTTGTACTCCCTTCCGCTCCGCCGCGTCCTTCGCTGAAACCAACCAGGTCTTGTGCAATGTGCGACAACAAACCCACCTCTAGCAGCCCGGGAGCATTCAGATCCGGGTATATATGGCGTCGGGACCCCATTAGGGAACCTTCTCAGCAAGGCATGCGCGGCGTCTTGTCCGAGAAGCCTCCACAGCTCCAGGTGTACGGGGTCATACCACAATCCTGCAGCCACCGCTCGAGGTAGGCTTGCAACCTCGTCGTCGCATCTTTATCAGCGAGGAGCTCGGGGATTTAACATTGTTTGACATGGCGGCAGGTCTAATGGGGGGGGGGGGGGTGCCCACGCACGGGGATTTGCGGCGCTGGGTGGAGCGGCGGACACTCACCCGCTCCGCCCCTACATGTCGTGCACATCTTCGTGCACATCGGTGCACACCGCCGCACACGGCCGCACACCGCCGCACAACGCTGCGCACATCCGCGCACATTCGTCGCGCACATATACGCGCGCCCTACCGCACATATTATCCCGGATTCACTCGGTGAAACCGCGTATTCATTACGCCGTGCTACTTCAACAATAAACATTGCGAAATTACGCCGACACAATGCCGCACCGACTAGCTCTTGACAATACGTGCATGTAAATAGTAGTGGCGCGCTGCTCCTCGCCTCCGCTGTGTCGTTGACTGCTGCGGAAGGCGGTCGTCGACTTGGTGTTAGTTTCTCCACCTCGGCCGCCCCCCCCTTCACCGCTCACAGCGCAATGGCAGACCTCCTCTCCCGGGCAAAAGTGGGCGGCGAGCCTTGTTGTCTCGCGTGTCCGCGCCGCCGGCATCGAGGAGGACGAGATAGACATGAGGAAACGAGTGACAAGGTGGGCGCGCAACAAAACACTCCACCCTCCACATTAGCACGCACCCACTCGTGGCTAACTGGTGCCGCGCGCAGGTTCGTCCGGGAGCGCCGTTAGGCCCACCTCAAAGGCTTCCACAGTGCCAGCGGCGCAACTCGTGGTGGCCGAGGAGGCCGCATCCTCAGCCGCTTGGAGGCGAAACGATTGTGGCTTGTTGTGGGCGTCTGGGCACAGGGGGCGTCCCGACAAGGAGCTCCTGGCGGCGTCGTCGACGGCACAGCCTCCCGGGGTGGTGAAGAC